>ML675610.1:70426834-70488176 GCA_007922155.1 Mesoclemmys tuberculata
CGCCGGCACAGCGCGTGGAGCGCGGTCACTCCCCTGCACCGTGGCACGGGCAGGGTCGAGGGCGGGGATGCACCAGCCACGGCCTGTCGAGCCCTCTCCGGAACCTGCATCCCCGAGCAGGGTGCCAATCCCGACTCCTGGAGTGGGAGAGCGCCCCTGCCAGTGCCGTCGGCACCGGAGGTTTGTGGCAGCAGAGCCTTGTCGGCCTGCTTACGCCCCCTCCGCCCCCCTTCCCCTCCTTCCACTGAGGGAGAAGGGGCTGGTGCCCCGGGGGAAGCCCTCGTTGGGCCCCCCCCCCGAAGAGCGGTGGAGACCCCTGGTATGGGGAAGCAATCTCCCGCTGGACGGCATCGGGGTGAGCAGGACGCTCCCCCAGGACAGACCCGGCACCGAGTGGTCGCCAGCAGGACCTCGGTTGCTGTGGGGCACCCGGAGCCGAGGGAAAGTCCTCGGCACCGAGGAGAGGACTCAGCCACCGGGGGACTCCCGGTCACCGTGGAAACGGCCTTCCCCGGCACCGAGGCGCAGCCCGAGACCCGGTGCCGTTGCTGCTCTCGGCACCGAAGGGTCGGTGCCGGCAGGACTCAGTGCCGTGCCCCCCTTCTCTCCCCGCACCGAGGCGCCCCCGCTCCAAGGCGCAGCACGAGACCCGGTGCCGCTGTTAGTCTCGGCACCGGAGGGTCCGCCCCTTCTCGAGGGCCGCCCCTCCTCAGGCACCGAGACCCGGTGCCGCAGCTGGGCTCCTGCTGAGGGGTCCCCCCCCCGCTCCGGGGCGGGGCGCGGGACCCGGTGCCGCTAGAGGTCTCGGAGGGTCACCCCCCCGGCACCGAGACCTGGCATGGTCCCGGTGCCGATGCACCAGAGGCGACGCTCTGCGGTTCCCCCCTGGTACTGCGGGGCGGCACCTGGTGCCGCCAGAGCTCTCAGTCCCA
This sequence comes from Mesoclemmys tuberculata, assembly GCA_007922155.1. NCBI lineage: Eukaryota > Metazoa > Chordata > Testudines > Chelidae > Mesoclemmys > Mesoclemmys tuberculata. Next base: position 70,427,767 of record ML675610.1, read on the forward strand.
GGGGGGCTGCCTCCACTTTGGGGCACAGCGCCGGACCCAGTGCCGTCCCACTGGGGGCTGCGCTGCGGGGTCCCCTTCCCCGCACCGGGAGGCAGCATCGGGCAGGAGCCGCCGCAGTGCTCGGGGCTGAGGGGTCCGCCCCTCTCTGAGTGCGGGGCAGACCCGGTGCTGCGGAGGGGTCGGGTGTCTCTCCCTTCCCTCCTTCCCCCGCCCTCCAGGCGGGCGCGGGTCCCGGTGCCGCTCCGCCGAAGGCGGGGCTGCGAGTCTCCTCCTCCCGCTGCCCAGTGACAGCGCGGAGTGAGGAGAGAAGCCGGCAACGGCAACAGCTGGAAAAAAAAAAAAAAAACACCCACACAGAGGCAGGAGATGCCTGTGCCTCTGCAGGGCTCAGTGCAGAAGCATCTGCCCCCACCCCCACCCCGCTCTGGGGCGGGCATGGGGCCTGGGGGCGCTGGGGAGGTCCCGCCTCAGCAACGTGGGGTCCACCCGCACAAGAGGGGGTGGGGACCCCGGTTGCTAGGCAGAGACCACAGCCAAAGGGTGCTCGTGGCAGGCTCAGCACTGCCGGGATTGGGGCGGAGCTGGACCCGATCACCAGGCGGTGAGCGGGACTGCGGAGCCCTCGGTTCCAAGGCAGCACGCCAGTGCCAGGAGCTCCCCAAAAAAACATCTCCCATCCGCACCACTTGGGGCGGGGGAGGCAGTTCTTGTTGTCCTCCACGCCGTGGGAGGCGGGGGAACAGCCCCTGGCAAGGTGCGGCACCCGCGATGCGGGACAGCCAGGGGCCACAGGTGGGGTGGCTCGGGATCCCACAGAGGGGGGCACAGTCGGCCTACACTGGCCCCAGAGGCAATGGCAGCCTTGTGGGCCCCCATGGCCATCCAGTTGGGACTGGGGCTGCCCGTCTCGTGCAGCGGGGGTGCGGTCCGCACTCCTGGCACAGGTCAGGGCAGAGTCTCTGCCCCTTGGATAGGGAGTCAGATCCCATGGAGAGACCCACTGTGGCACACTCCTTTGGTGTGAGCACCCGCGGGATGTGCTGTGGCAGTCCCCTTCCGCCTGCCCAGGAGGGGCAGTCTTCTGGGATTGCGTGGCGCCACCAGAAGGTTTCAGGCGCACTGGGAGCTGCTCAGGAAGGTGACCTCCCGCTGGAGGCTAAGGTTGCCTGCTTCACTGGGCTGGCGGTGGCAGCTCCAGTGTGGGTGGACGGGTCCACGATTAGACTCTTGAGGTGATGAGGCCCTTGGAACACCTCCCCCCATTCGTCACCTCTACGCCAAAGATGGCAAGGGGGAAGTGTTATCCCCCGGCCAAAAGGCCCGGACTATTGATTACTCAAGACCCGGCCCTTGGATTCAGGGTGCTGTGTCCCGGCTCATTGTCCGCGACACCCCTGTAGGTCAGGTTGGCCAACATTCAGCCCTCTGGGGTGGGTACGGATTTCACTGTAAAATGACCTCAGGCGGCCTGCTAAGACCCTGCCATGGGGCCAGGGCACAGGCTTCACCACTGTCGTGGATGGGAGATTCGTGGTGCTGGGGCAGCACCCTAGATGCTCAGAAATGCTGCTGGTTCAGCAGCTAAGATCATAGCCTCCACCATTGCCACGATGAGGCGTTCCTGGCTGCAATCCTTGAGCCTGTCCCACAAGAGGCAGCGATCGTTCAGGGCTTCCCCTACGATGGGTTGGTCTTCCTTTCTGGTCGGACCACTGTGAAGCTCCATGGTCTGAGGGGCTTCGGGACCGTACTGGTTCTCTGAGGCTCTACTTGCCAAGGCCTCCTGACTCTTTACACACAGGGACAAGATTGGGGGCTTCTGGCTGCTCCTGGTCCATACTTACCTGTGACCAGCAAACGCGGAGTCGTGGTGGCTGCCCACCTGAGAGATAGCGTATGCAGATATTCCCTTCCCGAGTTGTCTTGATGACCTGGGATACATCCTGGTCCTGAGTGCAGGCTGCATTACTCATTGGCGAGCGCTTCCCAGGCCAGAGCCTTCCCGCCCCAGCCGAATTTCGAGGCTATGGTCCATACCGTCTTCCAGCTGCAGCAATGTCCACGTCAGCATCTAGGACACTGCCTGGAGTTATTAGGTCCCATGGTGGCTCGCTCATGTGTAGCAACACTGGTCCGCCAGAGACTCAGATTGCTTCAAGGGTAGGTGGCCTCGATATAGGCACCAAACAGCCACCCAATAGATTCCCTACCCGTGCAAGCCTCCCTGCACTGGTGAAGGTCTTTCGTGGCGTCCCCTTCAGGGACTGGTTCCGTCGGTCAAGGTACAGGCGCTGGAACATCAGCGCAAAGGAGAAGGGGGCACACTCCCCAATCCTCTGCAAGAAAGCCCCCCGTCCGCTGGTTCTCACAGCGAGGCATGATCCCCCCTTAACTGCCTCTCACCTCCCAGGGGACAGGAGCGACAAGGTGGATTGCCTCAGAAGGTTGTCTTTCCCCACTGCGACGGGCCCTGACATCCGTAGGTCATGCCTGTATTTCCCCCCAAGTGGGGTATTTTCCAACTGGGCCTTGTTGCATTGGTCTGGGACACACAATGCCCAAGGTTCTGCTCGCCCCGGGATAGCGAGACTGGGTTGATTCCAAACACCCCTCATCGACTAAACGGGTATGCCCAGGTACGCGTCTCCTCCCACTCTGACCTGACCCGGTGTCCGGCTGTGCAGGTAAGGTAAGTCGGGGCGGACGTCTTACTGATTGCCCCAGCCTAATCAACACGGGACTGGTTCAGCATGATGCTGGACCTTCCGGTCGCCCCGACAGGTAACTCCCCCAGGACCTGGGTATCTGCTGCACCTGGACCTGCTGACGGAAGGTGGGAGGGCCTGCTTGGTGCAGGCCCAGTGAGCCCTGCTTGGCAGCAGGAACCCTCCGCACAGGTTGTGTATTGGGTTAAGTAAATACGGTCCACCTTGTGGACAGAGTTCTGGGGCAGCCTGCCAAGACTCTTGCTGGCACAGGCAAATCCTGGAGTATCTGCTCTGGCTAAAGCCCGAGGCCTAGCCCTGGCCTCATTGGAGATTCATGGGTCGCGCGTCTTGGCCTCCCTTCAGCCACTCGAAGGGGTGTCTCTGTTCTGGCTCCCCCATATCAGCTATTTGCCTCTACAGGGCAGTGAGTTTTATCTGCAGGCACGTGACCCGGTGCCTCGTCGGGATCTCGACCTGGCCTTCTCGACATACTCGGGGGGCCCCCTTTTTTGAACTCACGTCTCTATGCCCTGGTTCATGCTTTCACAGAAGGTAGCCCCCCCCCCGGTGGCTACCACTTCGTCAAGAAGCTTCTCCAACGCTAAGGCCGAGACCTTGGAGCCTCCTTACACAGTAGTCTATAAGGACAAGGTCCAACTTTGCCAACATCTGGCTTCTCTACCCAAGATGGGTTCCTATCTTTCGTTGTACTCAAGATAAATTTCCTCCCCATGTTTTCCAAATCACATGGCGGGGAGGAGGTGAGGAGTTCACATTCGCTGAAATGTAATGAGCCCCATCCCTTTACGTGGGGCTTACATAGCTGTCCCAAGAAGCGAACCTCTGGTTACAGCGGTAATCCAGGTGGAAGGGTCACCAGCGTGTCTCCCCGCGGACTACCCCATGCATCAAGTGCTGCTCTGTGCTGCTGAGAAGCACCACCTTCAGAGGTCATCACAGTGCCCTCAACCAGTGCCCGGGCCAAACCCGTGGTGGGCACCTTTGCACAACATCTGCAAAGCCACCGCCGGGTCGCCAGTGCACACTTTCATGTTGCACTACGCCGGCAGACGAGGGAGGGCTCAAGTTCGGCAGGGCCGTGCTGAGGGCAGCTCGCCGTTGACTCCTACCCACCTCCAGGTATGGCTTGTTAATCACCTAAGTGGAAAGCATATGAGCAACCACTCGAAGGAGAAAACGTAGTTACTTACCAGTAACTGTTGTTCTTCGAGATGTGTTGCTCAGATCCATTCCACACCCACCCTCCGTCCCCGCTGTCGGAGTCGGCAGAAAGAAGGGACTGAGGAGGGGAGGGGCTGGCAGCGCTATATGTACCGCCGCATGATGGCGGGACTCCAGGGGGCGCTGGAGCCGGCCCCTGCAGGGACTGCTAGTAAAAGTTCTCCGATTGGCCGTGCACGAGGGCGCGCACACACCTAAGTGGAATGGATATGAGCAACACATCTCGAAGAACAACAGTTACTGGTAAGTAACTATGTTTGTGCTAGAGTGGACTCTGAATCATGGTCTTGTATGCTAGTGTAGTATCTTTTTGTTTAATCTTCTCTTTGATGCAACATAGTTTCTCTTTGTCCTCCGCTAAAATTAACTCATGTTATTTATGTACTATCTCTCTTGGCACTATATTTAATTCTTCAATAGTAATATTGTACAGGTTGATATATAGACTTGAAATTTGTTAATGTTTAAATTAATTGCCGTTTTTCTGGTTATCTCTACTGTATTTAAATCTGAAGATGAATGTAAGTCACTTAAATGGAAGCTTCAGAATAAGTGGAAGATTGAAAGAGGGCAAAAATTTGTGTATGTAATCTTTAAAAAAAATTGTTCTTATTAAAACAAAGATAAAAATTATTTTCCTCCGTTATAAGGTATGTGAACTTCTTGAAGTCTTTGCCAGAATGACAATACAGCTACCCTTAATAGTCTAAAATAGTTGTTCCAGTCTTTTTGCCTCTATTTTCATTGCTTCCAAAATGACTGTTAGAGTGAAATATTTCATATGTGATCTCAGAAGGTGATCTTTTTCTGGAGAAAGCTTCCACAAAATTGAAGCCTTATGAGGCTATGGAAATATGATGGGGTAGAAATAAAATGCTTATTCTAACTTATATGGATACACTTTGAAGAACTTGAATCTCAGTGAGGTCAAGTGCCTTAAATTAACTTTGCGTACAGGAGTAAACAGTTGAAAATTGTGTTACCAACACTTTTTTCATAGGTTTTCTGAATAAGTGCTATGGTGTGTTTTTTTTTAAGAACATGGTTTTTCTCTCCAGAATGCCCCATCTGTGTGTAGAGAGCTATGCTCTAGACACACAGACGATATGATTCTGAGTCATGACTTAATGACTATTATTCCCGACTCTGGCGTTATCTTAATTTGACACTTTAGACTTCATCTTTCTTACATTTGCCTCCTTTTTTCAATGGATATCATCTCTACCTCTCTCACAAGGTTTTTTGTAAGACTGTGAAGCATTTTGCATTCTCTAGGGTCTTGACTCCAAGACTCTTACAATATTATGATCAACTCCTAGCATTTAAAGAGAATAGAACCTTTAAGGCACTTAAAACCTAGAATGGTAACAGTTTCTGCCTAACTAGTTGCTGGCTGTTATATCAGATACTGAGATATTTTGATACCTTTTTATGCATACAGGTTGTATCAATATGTGATACTTTAGCATTTGTGAACTAATTTCACAGTTGCCATTACTGTAACAATAGCCTGTGTGCACAAAATGGGCAGCCTTGAGCACTGCTTCTCCTACCATAGTTGCACCTGTACTCAAAGTTTGTGTAGTTGTGCAGTATTTGAGATCTGGAGTGCTGACTACAATAAAAGCTGCTGTGGATTGAAATCCGGCTTTGTAAAAGCCTTACATTTTAGTGGTGGGTTTTTTGTTTTTTAAAATAAGATAACGGGGGCAGTTTCTGCTTGTGGTGGTGGGATCCTGTCTTCCTCCTGGTGCTTTGGGAATGGAAGTGATCTCTAGTTCTCCTGCGCGGTCACTTCCGTGAATTATCACTGCACGTAATTTTTTTATTTTTGTGTCAAGAATAGAAGAAACTTTTCATCCTGGTGTTTTTGTAACTATTCTTTGCTCTTGGAAGTTGTTTTAAGTGCTACCCTGATTTATTTAATATTTGGCCATTGCTATGGATTATGAATGACTGTTAATTGAATATTACTCTATAGACTGGCTGAGTCTGACACCATCTGTCATGCTTATATAAATACTGTGTCCCAGGTCAAGAACTATACAGTAATGGCTGTTCCCTAAGTAGATGGCAGAGGGGACAAGCTTCAAAAGTGCTTAACACTTAAATTGAAAGAATAAACTAGTTTGCCCAAATATAGGAGTCATTCACAAATGCTTACAAGGAAACTTAAATTAGTTTCCTCCCATGCTGTGTCATGACCAGAAAGAACTCCTTTCGGGATGTACTTCATTCTTCTTCTGTGACCTTTAAAGGAAAGGTAGGTGGGTTGTAATTAAAAATATATAGGAAACCTAGTGGGGAAAGTTAGGTCAGGACATGATTAAATATGCATATTTAAAAGGAGCATTCTTAATAAAAACATTTTAGTAAAATACAGAAGGGTTATTCTGAGATGAGCTATTTTTAATTCACTGCTGCATCTCTGAGTTGGCCTTTAGAAACTGATAGGATTTTCTGTTAGGGAGGGAAAGGAGAATATTGATTTTTAGCTCTTCAGGTAGTTTGTTTATGGGAGGCAACAAATAAAGCGGACATGCCAATCTCAAACAAGAAGTTCTGTTATGATACTCTGAAATACAGAAGCTCATCCGTTGCAAGATGTTCCCTCTTTATTTTTGTTTACAAAATAAAGGTTGCAGTGCTATGGTTACATCAGTAAGTAGCCTGGTGTACAAGCTCCATGCATTTCTCTTTACAATATTTACAATACTTGCTGTAATTTGCAGCAAATTTTATATTGGTTTTCATAAACAATGTAAAATTTTCACATCTTGTAAGTTGTCTGTGGTGTATTGAATATTTCATGATAGAAAATGCATTCTGCAAATTTTCTAAGGGCATATTTGGAGAGGTGTGAGTTATTTAATGGTTAGTAAGTATTTAGGGCAGATGGGGGGCATTTCCCCCTTTTTTCTTTTGTTGTAAGATTTAATTATAGCTGAATATGATTCAGGTTGCTGCTGGTTTTTTGGTCTACTTGTAGTTTTAAAGTATTAAAGATGCCAGGATCCAGGGTTAGGAGCATTTTCATGTCCAAATAAATAATGAAGATGGATAAATGCCAAGTACATTTTTGTGGTGAAGGTAAGAGAATTGAATACACCCACAAGGGAACAGAAAAATCTGGGAAGATAAGGATTAAAATGAGGGTGGGGTAATAAATGGCAACAAATTAGACATGAATTTGCAATGTGATGAAAAGGAAATTTGATATTATATGTGGAAAGGTGTGTCAAAAAACCAAGGCAATACATAAAATGCATTGTAGTGCAAAGATCTGCATTTACAGGGAGATTATAATGAATGTCATGTAACTGTTATGACTAATGTGAGGGGTGTGCTAGATGAGTGTTTTGTGAAAGGGGATCCCCAAACTGCTAGCGTAATTCTTTTAGCAATTTTGTTTACAAGCATTATTATACTGTGTGTGAGGAGTTCTTCTGTACAAAAATCTGGATTTAAATACTCATAAATTTATTAAAACAAAATACAGTACATCTGTTTGTAAGTAGGAGCTAGGTAACTGCTGAGCTGGAGAATACTAAGGGTGCTGTCATTTAGTGAAAAGCAGCATGAGAAGGCCTTTAGTGACCAGACATTTGATAGCAGGGACGCCTGCTAAGCAACTTTTACAATTTTTGTTTCCCCTAGGAATTAAGCATGGACATACTTAAATTTACAGTGTGCATGTTGTACCCTTTCCCCATTCCCTTGTCTTTAGACTGAGTGAGCTTCTTGAGCTATTGACCTTGCCTTTTCTGTTTGAACAACTCTGAACTTTATGGGGGTGCTACAGTGTTCAGTCTCAAAACATGTTTTGTTTGGCAGCATGATCAAGATATGCTTTAATTTCTAACACTTCTTGATTTGTAAGCTCAGCAGTCCTTGGCAGTGATCCTGGAGCTTCTGAGAGTTGCTTTATAAATACTAAGAATGATAACATAATGTATATCCGTACACAAAATGCAAGCAGCAGACTTTATATAATGTTGTTGGCTGCACATTAGAGCACTGTCCACAAGGTCAGCTAATGATAAAAATTTGCTGTCTGAGTGGCTTATTTAGAATACTTCAGTAGTTTATACCACATATTGAGACTACATTAATGAACTACTAAGATTCAGGTTTATTCACACAAGTAAGGAAATAGCTTTTCCATAATAACCGTAACTTTGCCACTTTGCATGTCTGTTATGTGGAGAGTGGGTTTACATTGAGTATTTAGCATATACTCAGCCCTACCACATTATGTAAGGAGGCAAATGAGTTGTATGGAGTAAAGTCAGATTTTGACTAACCATTGAGAGTTAGAATGGTCACCTCAGAATGTTTAGTTTTCCTGTTTTCATGTTTGTGACCTCTGTTACGTGTTGTGTACATCTTGCTGTATCACAGTAGTAGTAATACTTTTCTGTGATGTTTCTTTTAGATGTGAATGAGTTGAAAGAGTGTCTCTATGTACTGGTGAAGGAGCAGCAAGTTCTAGCCACACAAACTGCCACGACAACTCTTTCGGCTATGCGGCTGAAGCAGAGGCTGATTGTCCTGGAACGATATTTCATTGCATTGAACAGAACTGTTCTTCAGGAGAATGTCAAGGTTAAGTGGAAAAGCAGCAGTATTCCTCTACCTGCTGCAGACAAGAAAAGGTAATGAGATCAGGACAAACAGGTTGCTCTGGTGCTGGATCAAATTAAACCAGATGTTAGTCATCTTTCTGGGACTTCACTAATGTGAAAGACATTAGCAGTCGGTTCTTTTTCCTTCTGGACTTAATACAAGTGCCAAAGGTATTGTATGTATCTCTGAGGCAGTGGCTTTGGTCCTTGGTTGACACTTACTTAAATATTTCCCTGTGCTGATTGCATTACAGCATGTTTCCATGGCAGAAACTTAAGCTGTAATATTGCTTTCACCAAGATGTTCCTTTTGTGTCATTCTAGCTCGTTCTGATCAACCCTGTTTCAGACTTTGACATAAACCTACTAATTCTAATTCACAGGTGAGGTGTTAGTGGTGGGCAGGAGTGTGCAGTATTTGATCAAGAGTATGCGGCAGCTCAAGCTGAAATTCCTTCGTTAGTGCTGAAAGTCTTTATTTGTATGATTCATTTCCATACTCTTTCGTTCAGTAGCTGTGGTGTTAGAATATATGTGCACAGGACACACTTAAAGTGGTGGTGGTTTTCTTTTAAAAAAAAAATATTTTTTTTTTCATATGGGCAAGAAATGTTAAAAGGTAGTAGCTGCAAATATGGCCAAAAAAACCCCCAAAAAACACAAAACCACAGAACAAGAAATACACCAGTTACCTAGCTACTGTAAGTAAACCTCCTAATTCTAGTTCACAGGTGAGGTGTCAGTGGAGGGGAGGAGTGTGCAGTATTTGATCAAGAGTATGAGGCAGCTCAAGCTGAAATTCCTTTGTTAGTGCTGAAAGTCTTTATTTGTATGATTGATTTTTTCCATGCTACTTTGAAGGAATGTATTTAAAGGAAAGAGTACTTATGAGTGCTCTAGCAATGATGTTGCAGCTATGTCTGCCATTTCTGTTCCTTGAAGAAATCTCTTGGCCTCAGTCATGACTTGAATAGATCAACTTTTTTTTAATCACACTGTTGAAATTTAAAAAACTGTAACTTTACTGGGAAGCAAACCAAAGCAGTATAAGTACCTGACCTAAAAGCAAAAGGAAGGAAAAGATTGTCCTTCTTTCTAAGAAAAACAGTAGGGAGATGCCCATTCTGCAGATAGAAGGTGGTGAACCTTATTTATTTTAATGTGATTTCAGGAATAAAAATAAAGGTTAGCAGGTAGGTGTTCACATTTAATGAATGCTATTAGGAAAAATTCAGTGTCTCCTCATTCTGCAACTCATTACTTAACCTGCAAATAAAAGCATTGTTAATGTGACCCTCATCATGTAAATTAATTGGAAAAATGAGAAGCAACAAAACTGTCAGAGCTTAGCATCAATAATTGGAGAGAGAGAACGCTCTACAAGAAAGAGCTGTTGGACACATATTAACCAAGGTGTTTAAGAGCCAGGTTGGGTACAGTGCTGGATGAAAGATATCCCAGATGCAGCATCATAGCTGCAAACTTGAACAAGATAGCAGGAGGACCATTCAAAAGTACATGCTGTTGAAGGGAGCTTATTTTAATAGTTGTCTTTCAATGGCATTCTTAAAGTGTGAATAGTCATGTCAAAACGTACAAATTCTGGTATTAGGAGTGAGAGACAAAAGTTACAGCTGGGTTTGCAAGAAAAAGACAAGTATTTGGAAAATAGAATTGAGGCAGAAGTAGAACTACATGTGCATCACCATACACTTGGCAGAAATGTATGATTGTGTACATAGAATTACAAATTAAAAATATTTTAACCATACATCTTTAGGGATTTAAAATTGAACATGTAACATTTTTATTTACTTCTCATCATTTGTGCTGTTACCTTTATTGAATTCACTGGGATAATAACCCTTGTAACTTTCAATTATTTATATCAATTTTATCTTGTAGTTTTCTTGCACAAGCACAGTAATGCTGAGCTTTTGACTTTTTATTTAAAAACAAAAACAAAAACAGAAAAACCCACCCCATCCCCCCAGATCAATATTTGTATTCATAGTGGCTTTTGGAAATCAGCTTGATAATAAGAGCCCACATTTGGGGCCTAAGCTAAATTCTTTTGACAGATATTTTGTCATACAACAATTTTGTCGTCAGGATAATGACATTTTCACGTGAGCAATCTCTTCTCACTAGTTGGTTAACACTTACTCTGTGTTGCTTACAAAGCTGAACAAGTACCACTTTTTTACAGTTTTCTCTAAGAAGGCCAAAAACTAGAGTTTTCTTATCAACAATTTAGGAACATGTGACACACATGATGCCAGTCTAGATTCTGATTTTATTTTAAACCCAGCTTCTGGGTGGATGGGATTGATCTTTTTGGAAAATGGAAATTAATCTTGGCTGTTAACATTTAAAGAGTATTAACTTTTTCTCTTCAAGAAATGAATTTTGAATTTTTAAATTTTCTTGTCGTAGTCCCAGACCTCTAGGCAAAGGTGTAGAAGGACTTGCACGAGTGGGATCCAGAGCAGCACTTTCATTTGCATTTGCATTCCTACGTAGAGCTTGGAGGTCAGGTAAAGTCTGTTTTGTAATCTTATGTGTAGTTTGGTTTGTGCATGTAATAATAAAAACAAGTTCGAAAGAACCTTAAGGTCACAAAGCTGAGGCATAGAGAGATTGAGGTAAAAAGCATCTTTTAATGTTGGGTGCCCAATTTGAGACATTTAGGTCTTGATTTTTCAGAGTATTTAGTATTATGCAGCAATTCATAAGTGCAAAGGATACAGCTCCCATTTAGTTCAGTTGCAGCTATGAGTACTCAGCATTTCTGCAAATCAGATCCTGGAGTATTGAGTCAGCACTCAGAAAATGAGGACCACCCAATTCATGAGTATGGTTTAAGTGACTTGCCCAACATCCCACAGAACTCTGTGGCTGAGATAAGAGAATCTTCAGAGCAGCATTCAACTGCCATAATAAACCATTCTTTTTCTTCTGTCAGTCCCTTGCTTTAGTCATTACATACTTCCTAATCTTTGCAACAAATAAAGCAGATGTCCTACAGACAGTTTCTTTCACTACACAACCATGATTAATCTCCAGAGGAGGTCCATTCAGTGCACTGGATGAGGTTGGGGTTCTGTGGAAGAAACATGTGATCATATAAGTAAAGATTTGTATCAAAATGCGTAAGGACAAAGAGGCCAGATTAAGGTTGCAGTCACCTTAATTTTGGCATTTATGTTTAGCAAACTTAAATATGTTTCTAGTATATTTTTGTAATCTACCTTTTAAAAAAAACAAAACTGAAAATGCCATCATATGGCATTATATTGACACATGGTTTGTCATCAGGATTGCAACTTTTAGATTCACCTCAGACTTCTGCCCCAGGAGCTAATAGAATAACTGATAGAGGATGGCAGCCTAATACTGTTATGCAAACCAGCACTAGAGGATGACAGACACGTTGTCCTTAAGTTTCATAGATGTTTGCTGACAGCAAAGAAATGATGAGATTCAAGAATTTTGAGTTCCATTCCAGGCTTTGGAGGGGAGTGTACTCTTCTGCCCCATCTCTTATCTCTTCCAGGCTTCTCTTTCCCACCCCTAGCTCCTTTTTCCAATTTGTACTCCTGCGGTTTCTCTCCTTCCCTACCTAGTTCTAGTCTCTTTCCCTCTGCTCCCAGTTCCCTTGTCTACCCAATCCCAGCTTCTCATCTCTCTCTGTCTCTCTGTCTCTCTTCCATCTCCTTTTTTCTGCCCACATTCCCTAGTTTCAGTCTCCCTATTTGGGCTCCTTGTCCAATCTCATTATTCTCCTGTCCTCCAGGTACTTTTCCAAATCTCTTCCCATCAGAGGAAGTTTTCTAAACTAAATTTACCTCCTGTCCCCTAGCTCCTTGTAAGATCTTTCTCCCGTTCAAGCGCCCCGTTAGGTCCATGTCCCAGCCTCCACTCCTGGCTCCTTATCCAATCTGTCTTCCCACCCCCCATGTTCCTAATCCCAGTTATTCTTAATTCCCATTCCAGTTTTTCTCTCTAACCCTTTCCTGTTCTTGAGTCTCAGCGCCGCCACGCCCTCCCTCACCCCCCCCCCCAAAAGTCCTTTTCCCCTCAGTTCCTTGTTCCTCTAGTATCTGGCCATTGTCCCCTTTGCATTTGAAATCAGGCAGCTGCCTCCTTTACCTTGCCTGGGCCTAGCAGGGGGACATTTAGAACACAGGAGGGAGACAGTCTTTACTTTCAGTTCCATTACCTGGATCCATACTTGGCACAGCCTGCAGTAGCAATTGCAAAAAGTAGTGACTTGGCCATCTGTTAACATATTAAGCCCTGAGCTGCCAAAAGCAAGTGTGTTGGATGAGAGGGGAAAGGGTGGGGTAGTGGTAGGTAAGTTTGAAAAAACTAGCATTTAATCTTAAAGGAAAAAACTGCGAAGAAATATGAATCTGAAACATGGTGCCTTATCAGGGAGTAAAAATATCTGGCTGACAGTAGTCTCATTGGGAACAGCACTGTAGAACTTACTTGCCCTATAAAGTAAGGTAACCAGAGAAGATAAAATTGCCAGCTTTCATAAATGTAAACTCAAGTAAATATTGCACTAGCAGCATGAGAGTGTGGTTAAGGTAACAACAAAAACAAGTGACTAAAATAGCACTGTTTTGTACAAATCAGTTCTGAGTTTGAATTCAGCCATTTCTTTAAGGGAAGACTGTCAAAAGCCCAAATATCAGTCTTAACTCACACTGAAAGTCAAAAAAAAAGTTACACACCTTATTGGTATTTGTGTTTTTGACAGTCCTTACCCCTTACGTAAAAATGTGTTTTCTTCCTTTTAGTGTGAACAAGCAAAACCGTGAGAGTGAATTGGATTCTTTTCTGGTTCATACAGCCTATACAATTGTTAATTTTAATCGCAGACTGTTTGCTTTGAGGTGCGCAGAGATGTGTACTTCAGTTACACCTATAATATACCTCAGTTAGGTCATATTTACTGGTGTTTGATATATGGGGCTGGAAAGAAAAATCTGGACTTTCATATTGTAGCGTGAATTTGACTGACAGTTGGGGACAGTAAGGTTGAAAAGGATTTTGTTCAAAAACAGAACAAAATCCCACAACTTGAAGTAGTCATAACTTTGACAGAAGTATTTCATTTGTCTAGTATTCTTTCTGCTGTTCCTTGAAATACAGCACTGAAGCAACTGAATGTTTTTATTTTGCTCCATGAAGGGATGTGCTAGTTGGACTAATTGCATTATTTTTAAGGAAAAAAGGGTAATGGGATCGAGATCTGTCACCAGTGATGTATGGAGCCAGTGTAGCTAATCTTTTTTATAATGTTCAAAGCTTTGGGGATAATAGCCTGTCCTTGAACACCAATCAAATACTGTTTGTCATTTTCCATTACTCTGCTGATTTTGATTCTAATGATTCTAACTTGTGAACTTTTTGTAGCAGTTCATGTAAATGATGATGAAACAGATTTCTTGGCCATTTTAAATGATACATTTTTTTTGTGGAGTATAGAAACTTTACTGAGTGTAAAATTTTTACATGTTAGAAAAAACTAGACCTATGATGGAAAGGTGAAGAAGTAAGTTGGTTCCATCTGGTAGAAAGGACTGCAGGAGGATATAACAGTCTACAGATACGTAGATGATGTTACAAAGCCAGCTAGACTCAGTTAGTCTTATTAGTCAGTGACGTTTCTTGAGGATTAAAACCTGAAGTTCGAGATGAAAAGCACCTGAGCCACTCCTGCCCTCCCAAGTCATATTTGTTTAATGTGTGTTGCTATATCCACACAGTCTTCAATAAATTAGTCCTGACACTTCTCCCACATGCAGCTCTCCCAGTTAATATATACAGGGTTTTACCCTCACAAATTTAATTCTAGGCTCTCCTTTCTAGCTCCCTCTGGTTATTGATTCCAGTGCTGTAGTTAGTGTGTTATGGGCTCTATTCACCCAAGAATCAAAAAACAAAATCCTTCCATCCTTTAAGGGCTGTCATCCTCTCTGGCTAACAGGAAGAGTAATTGCTTTGATCCCTCCTTTCCCTCAAAAAGGGGGTAGTGATGTCCTTTGTTCTGCTTTCTGTTTATCTTTTCACTTTCGGAGAGGACCTAATGCTCTGCATCTGTATGCAACCCACTAATTTGGATCTTTATTCAGTTTGATTAAATAGGGTTTTGAATTGCTTTACAAGTAACTGTGTTTAAGCTGCCGGTGGTAAATGAAAGTTAAATACTAAAACTCTGTGTTTAGTATAAAATATAATGGGACAAGCTGGCAGGAAAACTGAGTAGACTCCTATCATTGTCTGTGATTTAGGAATAATTAGTCTTATTGTGTTGAGGGGTGTTCTGATGATTAGCTATACAACTCCTTAAAGTTCGTTCAAAATTATTCTATGAAAATTAATCTATAATATATACCTCCACTTAGCAGTTTTGGTAGTTTGTAATTGCTATTTCTAAAGTTCACACAATTTATTTTGAGAAAATAATGATGCACCCTTAGTTAGCTATCTATTACATACTCTAAGGTAAACTGATGTGTTGTTTTGACTGGTAGGTGAGGATGCAGACCTTTGCAGTGAGTTATTACAAGAA
This sequence comes from Mesoclemmys tuberculata, assembly GCA_007922155.1. NCBI lineage: Eukaryota > Metazoa > Chordata > Testudines > Chelidae > Mesoclemmys > Mesoclemmys tuberculata. Next base: position 70,442,928 of record ML675610.1, read on the forward strand.
TCTCTCGATGCACTTCGAGCACTACCAGAAGCATCTCTTTTTGATGAAGGGACTGTATCATCTGTCTGGTTGGAAGTTGTGGAGAGAGCTACTAAATTCCTAAGGTCTGTTGTTATAGGGTAAGTGGGTTTTTTTGGTTTCTTTGAATTGGCATTGAATGGCAAGTCTGAATTTTGAACAACTGATGGATAAGCAAAAATAATTGCTGGTAAATTCAGCGCTACATAATTAGTCTTTTTCTGGTACCCTGACATCAAGCAAGCGCAGTGTATGTGTGTATGCCTGCCACTCTGAATACTTAAATTTGTTTCCCTGTGATTATTTTTTAAAAGCTACTGTTGGGGTTTATAATTCCAATGCATGGTCACAATCCAAGGCCGATTTTGGTGAAAAATTCAGTAAGAACTAAATAATCCGTTTGAGTTCTTTGAGCAAAATGAGATTTTTTCATAATTCAAAGAAAATTGCCCAGATGTACAGTAGTTAGGTAACTTAAATGGACTATTTAAAGTTCAGACTTGGCGCATATATTGTCTTAAATGAGATGTTATGTAAAAGTGAATGAGAATTGCATACTGAACAATACATTGTTCTCTTTAGTTTAAATTGCACAAAATAAATTTAGTTTAAATTGCACTAAAATGAATATTCAATCAAGCAGCAAATTTTTCTAAAAAATTAAGAAGCAAACTGCAAGTGGGGAAGCAATGTTAATACAACACTAATACTACAGACCTGGACCAAAACTTCTGCCAACACAGCTGTGTCACTCAAGGCTGTGTGTTGGTTCTCCGAAAGGGGCCATATTGTTGGAGGTGAATGTATCCACCCTACATATACCCAATCATATATCATCTGAAAGCTTATTTTTTTTTGTACTTTTAGAAGTGGTATGATGTAGCACTGTTAAGTGATGCTATAAACCAGTAGGTGAGGGGAAACAGTGATACCCAAAATTAATGGTGGGGTTTGTCTGTGTGTGGGGTTTGTCTCCGCCCCCACAGTTCCAGAAACACTGCAACATGACTGTGACTACTGTTTAAATTAATTTCAGCACCTTAATGGGATGGTTATTAGTTAAAGCAACCAAATGTCAGTGTATTAAAAGATTTTTACTGGTTTTCTGTGGGTGTTTTTTTTCCAGAAGTGAAGCTATTTAACGTGACAAAAATGGTGAATATCAACATTTTGCAATATACTAACATTGTATATTCTTAATTATCAACGTATTTCACAGGAGATTATAATAGTCTTCTATGTTTTCAATTGAAATGTGTTGAGCAATAAGTCTCATTGAAGGTTGTGTACCAGTAGCAGAAGATTGCATGCCTATATTTGTATTGCATAGTGGGTAGATATAAAGGTACATGAATTCCTAATGTAATACTTCAACATTTGTAAGTTTTTTGTACTTACAATGCAGCAAACAGTCTACTTGATAAAAGATTTTAATTTGTAATTGTCTAGCATGCAGTATTAGTCTTTGAAACTAGTTTTTAATTCAGTCACGTTTATTCAGAGATCAGTATTAGTTTGAGAAAACAACAGACAGCTTCATATGAATATGCAAAAATCATGACAGAAAAGTGGCCTAACAAGAAGTAGTGAAGACTTAAGTGCACAAACAAGTCCTTGCCTATGCAAGGGATGAAGAGCATGTTACAGCTCTTACCAGCCATGTCGTCAACAATATGACAAGCCCATTTGATCCTGAATTACATACAGAGGTGCTTATCAACATGTCTAGTAGATTGCATGCAATGTTAAATGTGCAGAAGTCTCTGCTGAAAATAGCAGATGTTGGTGAAGAATAAACAAAAATTTTGTGAGAAGTGCACTTGATTCTAATGTTTCAATGGCAACTGTTCTTAGTCACCAAGTAAGATAGTGCTGCCCGTATCCCTCTTCCATGCTGATGGAACAAGGAGAGGACATTAGCTGGAAGCTTGAGCTGAAAAAAAACCACGAGCTAACAGCGTGCAACCAGGGACCCCTAGTGTACATCAGGGATGCCGTGGCTGTCATACAAATGATGGCTGGAGACAAATTCCACATATTTGATTAATTGGCTGCTGAGTACTTGAGGCAGATCCTCATAAGATTTGACAAAGCTAATTCTATAATTGAAGCTTTTGACAGATATGACAATAGTAACTCTGTCAAAACTGCAGAAAGAGAGACAGAATTTGAGGTTTGAATTTGAGGTAAGAAATACCAGGTGATTGGTGGAGGCCCTGTGCCTTCATGGAAAATGTTTCTAAACGAGGCATACAATAAGCAGTCACTTGTAAAATTCCTATGTGAAATATATGGTTCAAAATGCAACACAAACAGTGCTTGCTCTAAGGCTTTTCCAGTGGAGAAGTAGCAAAGTCCATCACCAGTACAAGTGTTAAATCCAAGATGTGGAATACTCAAGACCTAAGGATGCTTCTGAATGCTGTATGTGCCAGTGTGGCTTTTTGGTCTCTTGCTGTCAAAGGAACCATAGTAATTAAGTCGCCTTATACAAATGTTTTTGGTCTTTGTTGTTCACTACTTTTCAAAAATGGAACACACAGATAATATGGATTGAAACAGGCACCATTACCAGCACAGCAGAAAAGCATTGCTTCTGAAATGCATAGGGGGGTTGAGGATAGATTTTTATTTTAAAAATAAACTTTTACACCTGCCCAAAAAAGAGTTGATTTTTTATGCTTCACCTTCAGCGTGTTTTCCTAGATATTTTTCAGCCCCAAAAGCTTATAATCTTTCTATAAACGTTGACATCATCTTGTACATTGTAGACACTGTTGTTATGCAGATGTGTGTTTGTTTTTTTCCCAGTGGTCTTTGTAAACTTCATGTAATGTGTTAATGTTGTAAACATGAATTTCTGCATCTTCAAGTATTCTTTGTTTTTTAAATAGTGATGTACACGGAGCTCCAAGTTCCAAAGGGTCAGCAAACATTCCATTACAAGACCAGCACTTGGCACTTGCTATATTGTTAGAGCTGGCAGTGCAGAGGGGCACCCTAAGGTGAGAAATGAAGCAATTTTCTGCTTTCAAACAAGAGTACCTATTATGTTCTGAGCAGTTCTGGGAGTTTAGTTTGCATTAGTTAAGTGCTAAAATTTGATGCAACACCTGTGAGTTCTCTCCTTAACGACTAGTGGTAACATCCTAGTCCCTATTAAGTCAATGGCAAACTCCCATTGACTTCAGTGGGGCCAGGATTTACCATAATTTCCTATCATGAAGGTAATGATAAAGGATGAAGTATAGATATAAAATTAGGGAATATTAAGCACTCATGTTTAAACCACTTTAAATGATGGGGATTAGAAAGAAACATGTTTTAATGGGCAATCTGTTACATAATTTTCTGCTAGATGACTTCATTCGTATTTCTGTGGATCATTGAGATCAGTCTGTGGCCAGTTTTGGATCACTGGTTTCAGCCAGAATAGCAAATCCTATATAGCTAAAACTTTGCAAGAAAGGAGGTAAATATACATTAAAACTATCCAGAAATACATTTAAGACAAAAGGGGTGAACATGTTGTTGGTTGAGATCTTTAGCTAGTGTAGGTGGTGCAGTTCTGCTGAAGCCAGTGGAGCTATTTTAACTTACGCCAGCTGAGAATAAATGTAGTCTGCTTTTATGAAGTTTATCCGTAACGGTAACTTTTAAACAAATTGCTCAGTTTTTTAAATAACTACTGAATAATCAAAGCTAAAACTTGCCAGGTACCAAAACTAACCCCCTCCTTCCGCCCAAAACCAAACCAACCCCAACCACCCTGTACTTCACTTTAACACTTTTGTTTGGGGGAAAGAAAACCCAAACTAAGCAAAACTTTTAAAAGTGTGCTAGCTTTGTGTAGATCCTGCCCAATACCCTCACATACTCCCTTAACGCCTGAAAAAATCAAAAGTTGCATGAAAATATATATATATTAGGTTGCACAATCCATTTTCAATATGTTCTATCTGAATGAAAAAATCCAGGATTGTACTATACACACCTACTAAAATTTGATTTAATGTAGAATTTAAGATAACTTCTGTAGGAGTGCTGACAACAGGAATGGTAAACTTTCTCTTTCAGCCAAATGTTGTCTGCTGTTATGTTGCTCCTTCAACTCTGGGATAATGGAACAAGGGAAACAGATAATGAGCGATCTGCACAAGGAACAAGTGCACCCCTGCTACCTTTGCTGCAAAGATTTCAGAGCATAATCTGTAATAAAGATATACCTAGCACTGAGGATGAGATTCAGGTACATATGTTTAGTTTGTTTATAACGTGTATTCTATCCAGTATCAAATTATTTGTGTTATATTGCTAAGCAGTCTTATATAGACACTCGTTACTCTTCTAAAGTTTGTAACTCTACTTTTGTAGTAGTTACTTCCACATCAAGACACATACGCAACTGTTACAAAACGTACATACTGTAATACATTTTCTCAGGATGGCAGGTTAGAAATTTGCAATATGTTTATATAAATATAGCATTCTAGATTTTATTGTAGTACCACAAAAACTAATTCTACAACTCTGATGTGTTGATTAATTTTCTTGTACATTTAACTTTTCTCTTCAATTTGATTTGAAATATTAAATTCTTAAATTTTACTGTGAAGTACAGAATAGCACAATTGATACAAAGGCAATATTGATTTCTATATAGTGGCTTACTTAGTGTCAATCAACATACACTGAGAAATATATTGTTAATTTATCTGTATAATCAAAATCATTGTTTGCACTAGGAAGGAATAGTCTATACAGATGCAGAGTCCCTTACTTCAATAGGAATTGCAGATGCTAATCATCCACAAAATGTTCCATGTCTGTATCTGGAGAAATAAGGGAAAAGAATGTATGGAGGAGGTAAAAAGTACCCTGAATATTTTCCTGTTTTTAACTTTCTTAAACTTTTAACTGCTTTTCTTTCCTTTCTTAGATGCTGTCCTACCCTCTGAGTCCCAATGAGAGTTTTCTGAGGTACCTGACTTTACCACAGGACAACGAGCTAGCTATTGATCTGCGACAAACGGCAGTTGTGATCATGGCTCACTTAGATCGCCTAGCCACTCCATGTGTGCCTCCACAGTGTAGCTCTCCTACATCTCAAAAGGTAATCTCATTTAATCTCAAATAACAGGATTCTGTTGGTAGATGGAAAACTAGTTTACTCTTTAAACTATCCAAGAAAGACCATTCAATGATTAAATAAATAAAATAAGTGAGCAGCCTATGTAGTTGACAGTCCTCAGAGAAGAAATGACTGGGCATCTCATGCAAGATCTCTGCCAGTTTCCTTGGTACCAGCAAGTCACCTTTGATACAGATCACTGCAGTACTGCAGGAGTTTGATTTTTTTTTTTTTTAGAGATCTCATGGTAGCTGGGACTCAAGAGTCTCTACAGCTTGGTACCAGAGCCCCTACAGCCACCAGGCTTCTTGGGCATCTAGTGTCTCCTACCAAGAATCGATAAGATGGTATCCAGAGCCCCACAACCTCAAGAGGAAACTTTTGGGGAGCAGGAGGCCAGACTAGAAGAGGAGGTTATGCCACCAATGACTATCTCCTCCTCTTCAGCAGATGAGGCGGTGATGCCCCATCTGCCATCCATGGCGAATGATTTTAAACTTTCAGGATCTCACAAAAAAGGTGGCAAATGTACTACAAATTCTCCTCGAGGGGGTGAAAGATAACTTGGGGTGGGTACTAAATATATTACACGCCACCACCTCCTTGAGAATCATCCTCCTGGTTGAGGTGCTTCTAGATCAGGGATTCTCAAACTGAGGGTTGTGATCCCTGGGATCGCGAGGTTATTATGGGGAGGGTTGTGAGCTGTCAGCCCCTTTCATGCTGATAAGGATGGCGTGGCATAGTGGGGGGTATTCAGTTGTGTTGGGGGGTCCTCACAGCCTGAAATATTTTCAAAGGGGGTACCAGCAAAAAAAAAAAAGTTCGAGAACCCCTGTTCTAGATCCGTCAAAGGTAATTTGGCAAATGCCAGCCTCTATCACTCCAGTCTGTAAAAGGGCCAATAAAAAGTACTATGTGCCTTCCAAGGATGCAGAATTCCTCTCTTTGCACCCTTCATGTAATTCCATTGCTGTTGGCAACAGGAATTCACAGCTTCCACAACATCATACTAAATCCACCCCCTTATGGAAAAAGACTGGAAAAAGACTTGATTTATGTGATAGGAAGGCATACTCCTTGGTAACTTTGCAATTCAGGTTTCAAATTACCAAGCCATAACAGTGAAGTACAGCCACATGAACTATGCTAAACTTAATGCATTTATTGACCACCTGCTAGAAGCACAACAGGAACAGCTTCAAGCCATCATACATGAGGGATAGTCATTATTGACAGCAGCGCTTCAGACTGTGCTGGATGCTGCAGATATAGCAGCCCTCTCAGTATTGACAGTGGTGGTGATGCAACAGGCATTGTGGTTACATCTTTCAGGACTGCCAAAGGAGGTACAGGCAACAGTTGAGGGCTCCAAACTTTTTGCAGACAAGATTGACACATCATTCCATACTCTAAAGGACTCCAGAGCCACACTATTCTCACTAGGGATCTGCACACCAGGAGAGAAAAGAAAATTTAGTTCTCAACTATCCCACAGAACTTGACCACTCCAGTACCTGCTACCACAGCATTACTGTGAGCCACAGCAAAAGAGATCTAGGATTCAAAGGCATAAAAACATCAGCCCCATAATCCTCACCATCTGAGCCCTTGCCTTCGAAACAACAGTTTTGATGCCATGGTCAAGGCCCCAAGAGACCACACCCCACATCATCACCTGTAGTCTATAGCCCTTCCACATCCCTTTAGATGTTGTTGTCTTGCTCTTTCCCTTCCAAAATTGGAAGACTTAGCTTCCAACAGTTGGGTCTTGGAGATCATTTCCAACAGGTACTATATTCATTTCACCTCCCTGTCTCTCTTCAGAGACCTTTCTCACGGGAGACAGTTAAAACAGAAAATAGATCACTTGCTGTGCCTGGGGGCCATAGAACCTGTTCCTGTGCACTTCAGAGGCAGAGGCTTTTATTTCCAATATTTCCTGATTCACAAGAAAAAAGGAGGTTGGACACCCATATTAAATCTGAGATCAGTAAATATGTTAGGACACAAAAATTCAAAATGGTCACACAGGCAGCGATTTATTCCATCTCTAGACCAGGGAGATGGGATCTCAGCCCTCAACCTCCAGGATGTCTATATTCGTATATCAGTTCATCCATCCTACAGATGACTCCTCAGGTTTACATTCAGTCAGGACCATTACCAGTACAGAGTACTTCCCTTTGGCCTCTTGTCCACATCTAGTGTGTTCTCCAAGGTCCTCTCTGTAGTAGCAGCACATTTGTGTATCTTGACGATCATGTTTTATCCTTTCTTGGACAATGGTCTCCTCAGAGACTTTCTTTAGTGATGCCCTATGGGCCATCCACAGGACTATGGATGTATTCACACAATGGGGTTTGCAAATCAATGCCCAGAAATTAATCTTGACTCCAGTACAGTGCTTGGAGTTTATAGGGGCTGGTCTTGACACAGTACAAGCAAGAGTATTTCTCCTACAACATAGATTTCACACCATGACTACTCTAATAGAGAACGTTCAAGCCAGCCCACAAATGCCATACATTGTGTTCAGCCTCTTGGGCCTATGGTGGCATGCACGTTTGTGATATCTCATGCCAGACAAAACATGAGGTGTATACAGGAATGGCTCAGATCTATTTACACACCAAACAGAAACAGACTAGACAAATCACTGTCAGTGCCCTCCAGGGTCAAATACTCACTGGAATGGTAGAAAGACCATTCATGCACCCCCTTGTCCCCAAACTTTGCTTCTGACAATGGACGCATCCCTAATAGGCTGGCAAACCTATCTGGAAACACTATAAGGTTCAGGGCAAATCCCGCCATGGAATCAACTCTCAATTTCTTAGAACTAAGAATGATCTGAAATCTTATGCTCATTTCCTTCCACTAATCAAGGACATGCACACGAAAATCATGACCGACCATGTAGCATGCGTGTTTCATGTAAATCAAAAAGGGGGTGCCATACCTTCCTTCCTTTGCAAGGAAGCATTAAAGCTATGGAACTGGTGCATTTGCCTCAAGGCTCTCATATCAGCTGCTTACCGGCCAGGAGTACAGAATGTAAAAGCAGATGGTTTCAGCTGCAAGTTCTCCCATGAGCACAAATCGGAAATGAACCCAATAGTGCTGCACCTAATTTTCTGTCACTGGGGAATGCCAACAATAGAGTTGTCCGTGGCTTACCTGGACAGGAAATGCCCACTCTATTGTTCCAGAGCTGGTCTCAGGAAACACTTACTTATTTGGAGATGCTCTTTCTCCCATGGGACAGAGGCCTTCTATACACCTTTCTTCTGATCCCTCTGATGCTGAACGTCTTGATAAAAATAAAGAGCAAAAAAGCAAAAGTTCTTCTTCTACAGTGAAGCACTCAAAGGGACACTACTCGGAGTGTCTGCACCCCTGTGCTGCTTATCAGAGAACTTTGGTAGCTGTCCATCCAGCCCACACATCTGCTGCTCACCGCCTGCCACAAGGCTATCCAGCCGGTGAGAGCAATTCCTCCTCAGTTCCTTCTCAACCGCCCTGGCTAGAGATGGAGCAAGAGTTGTCCATTCACATATCGTTAACTGTCTTAGAATTGCTGATTTTTAGCTTCTTTTGAAGTTCCTTTTTCTTTCGTTGCTCATTTTAAATTTTATTTTGGCTGCTGCTTTAAAAAGGAGAAGGGCTTTGTCTTCCATCGTCCCCCCCAGGGGGAAGAGGGCAACTCCCCTGGACAAGGATATGCTGACTTCCTGGACTTCAAAAAGTGCCTCAGTTTCAAGAACTCTATCCCAGTGACTTGGACACTGGTAGAGTGTTTCCTGCCTGGGAGAGAAGCACATTCAACAGAAGTGTGACTTGTGTCAGTAATTGAAGGACAGAGAACTGAGGCTCAAACTCTTACTCCTGGAATCAGTTCTTCGACTTCTGGAGAGCAGTGCATGCATGGGTGGCACAGACTACTACCAAAGTTTTCTGATCAATGGTGCAGAGACGCAAACACACCTACAGTGGAGCACCCATAGGGGGACACATCTTGAAGAACCATTGCTACTGCACAAAGCAAGTAACTTCCTCTTATATAATGGTTCACGAGTAGTATGAATGGTCTCCTGTAGTGAATTTAAATATGTACTGACTGTACCGTGGAGTTTAATGTTTTCAGTGGAATGAGGAGTATCTTCATTTTTGTTTTCCAAGCCATGTTATTAGCCTTCAGATCTTGATCTTGTTTCCTTTTTTCTTATCTCCACCCAGTATGCCTGGGGTTATCTAAATGTTGCTTATTCTGGAGCCCAATTGTTACTGCCCTTTGCATCTGCCAAAGGTTTCTACAGAATGACATGCAAGTCATTCCCCAAAACCTGTGACTGTTCCTGCCCCATAAATGTAGTATTCCCATTGTCCATCAAACTAAATGATCAGGACCAAATTTCTTAGTAGCATGGTCTGATACAATTGCAATTTTAACCCCTGCCCCACACACACAATTTTGAAAGATCTTCTCTACACACTTGGAATAAACATTTTATGGTATCTTCTGTAAGCAGTGTTGTAGCCATGTCATTCCGCTGATATTAGAAAGACAAGGTGGGTGAGGTAATATGATTATTGGACCAACTTCTGTTGGTGAGAGAGAAGCTTTTGAGCTACACACAGTTCTTCTGCAAGTCTAGGAAAGGTACTTAATGTGTTGCAGCTAAATACAAGGTTGAACAGATAGTTTAGCGTAAGTAATTAGCACATATTCTATCTGTTCAACCTTGTATTTAGCTGTAACACAATGAGTACCTTTCGCAGACCTGAAGAGCAGCTCTGTGCAGCTTGAAAGCTTCTCTCTCTTGCCAACAGAAGTTGGTTCAATGTAAGATATTGCTTCCCCCATCTTCTAATGAGATTGTGGTGCATGTGCGACTACTTTTAATATCTTTTTAATAAGTAATGTTCATTGTTGACTTAATTCCAGCTGCCATATACAATGATTGATTGAAGTATTGTTAAAGCAGCATAATTGTTAGAAACAATATCCTGATGCTTGTGTTTTAATTAAGCTGTGTATTTAACAGTATATTCTTACTTAGCTTTATTGCCTTACAGGGATCTTTGCAAGAAGTCATAGGTTGGGGTTTAATAGGATGGAAATATTATGCTAATGTGAGTGGTCCAATTCAGTGTGAAGGACTTGCCAATCTTGGAGTTACACAGGTTGCCTGTGCAGAGAAACGGTTTTTAATCTTATCTAGAAATGGACGAGTTTACACACAAGCATACAACAGTGACACATTGGTAGGTGATTTTTACATCCATACTAGGCACACCTTTTTCTGTAAAATATGCTGTTATGATATTGTTCTGTTTAATAATTTAAATGTCTAGTGGAAATGCTGTGAATCTGTTAAACTTAAATTCCTTGGTTTTTGAACCCCCAGAAGCAGTGATTTTTTTATAACATTTGTTTGCCATGTTAAGAACTTTTCCTGTGTTATAAATTATTTGTTATGGTGCTCACAACAATCCAGCCTTATGAACGATGCTCTCTTTCTACTCCAGTGATATTGCTTTGTTGTTTAATTGCTTAGCATGAAGTACATTTAAGCAAATGGATGTTTTGACTACCAGTGCCTAATCATTAAATTCCCTAAGCAAAATTTATATTAAAACAGAAAAATATGTAGCTAAAACTATCTGGAATAATCAGATGCAAGCTGATTTGATATATACTACGTACATTATAAGGATGGGACAAATTGAGAACTCTAGAGCATCCTTGCCTTTCACCAAACTCAAATATTGGATTTGAACTTCTGGCCTTGTTCTCTGGTTTCATTAATTTAATGCTAGAGTACGTGGTTTTGAAGCAAGGCCATATTGGGAAGAAGTTAATTATCAAGTTTTCTGAGTTTTCAACCCTCTCTGAGCAACATAAGTAACTTTTCTTTGTACATTGTCTCTAACTAATTTACAGGGACCACAGCTCGTGCAGAGTCTTGCTTCTAGAAATATTGTGAAGATAGCAGCACATTCAGATGGTCACCACTATCTTGCCTTGGCAGCAACTGGAGAGGTTTTCTCTTGGGGTTGTGGAGATGGTGGAAGACTAGGCCATGGGGACACAGTGTATGTGTAATAAAATACCATTGACTCACCAATTTAAGCATAAAATATATTTACCAATATTCTACTTTAATGTTAGAAATTTAAGGTGGGATTAAATATGCAGACATTTAATAAGTGAACTGAAACACAGCTACTTACACTGAAATGACAACAGACACAAAGTAACATACTATGCTATAGCTGACCTTGTCATTCTGTACATATGTATCATTCAAAGTTTGATAAGAAATTAAGTAAAGCAAGACAGTTTATAAACCGTCATTCCTTCAGACTTTGTCTTAACTGTTATCATGATGAGACCAGCAAATAAACTACCATTGTTAATAGCAATGGAAAGGGCTAGCTTTCCTCTTTTTTTTAGACATGTGGGAAAGGAATGTCATGAATGTATTCCTCCAGGACCTATTAATATACAATTCTACTGGTAGCCTGCTTATTTTAGTTCATCTCACCATGGAACAAAATTTTCTAGGAGGTCTTTCAAGGATATCTGCCTCAATTGAATACTGATTTGTGGCTATAAAAATGACAAAAAATGTATCTAATCTGTTAACCACTGTTAACGTAAGGATCTTCAAAATATATAGCTCTACCTGTGAAGTTTGACAAAGTAATCCTAAGTGTCTTTTACAACAATTCATCTTCAAAACAACACATGCATGATCAACTGTAAAATTACAGCCATCCTGAATATTCTTTTTTCCTTTTTTAATTAAATATCCTCAGTTCTTTGAGTGCTTGCACTTGTCCATTCCACCGTACATGTGTGCCATGAGCATAGTGGCGAGAACTTTTTCTCTGAGCAGTATTTGTTGGGGTGGTTTGAGCGCTGTCTCTTGCCACAAGCCACTGTGTGCTGGTATGAGATGGTGGAGCTGCCTTGATTCTCCTCCACTCCGACAACCATCACTGGCAGAACGATTTAAGCCTTTTTGTCATAAGTGTTGCCCTCAAGCCTTTGTATATCCTGTTGCTGTTAGGAATTAGTTTAGTTTTAGTGATAGATTCTACGCTTAGGTCTTTTTAGACCAGTTTTTCATCTTTTGTTATTGGAACAATGCTGTGCTAACCAGGTTTTAAGACCTTCTGGACTTATGATAAACATATGTTGGTCACTGACCCATGCCTGGTCTGCTTGAAATGTTTGGGGAAAATCCCACATAAGTGACAAATATCACATTTGTAAGGGATTTAAGCCCTGTTCAAAGAAAAATAAAGCAGCAGGGCTCAAATGTTTACCCATGGAGGCAGCACTTTGTCCTCCATTGGACTCATCTACTGCGGAGAGCACTCCAGGTACTTTGGCTTTGGTACGGAGTGCACTGGACATAATTGCAACTCCTTGGTCCCATTCACAGGTACTGAAGAAAAGGCTTAGTCCCTCCTCCAGCTTGGTACCTCACTTGGCTTTGTTGGTGCTGAAGCCAAGTAGAGGCAAAGACTCTACGAGACATTCAGGGGAGAGTATCTTGCCAGAATATTTTTCAGCTAAGAAGGGGAGATTGCTTCCTCTAGAGCCTGTGCCACATCTGCTGAGGGTGTCTCTAAGATTTTTTTTGTAGTCAGGGCAATCTGTTTGCCAATGTTCTTCCCAAAACTCCATGTACATGGAGATGAGGAGAAACTTCATTTATTAGACATGAGAAATGCTTTAGCTTTCTACCTAGAGCATACTAAGTCCTTTACATCTTCCATGTGGTTGTTCACAGTAGTTGTGGACACTCAGAATCTCTCCAGGCATTAGTTGATGCTATGAACTGGGTAATATAACCCTACCATCTAAAGTATTGGTGCATTCCACTAGCACGCAGGCAACTTCAGATGCTTTTTTGGCCCAAGTGCTGATCATAGATGTTTGTAGAACAGTAATTTAGTTATCAGTCTGCACTTTTGCTTCTCCTTATGCCATTTTCCCATCAATCCAGGGACCATGCAAATTTTGGACAGGTTGTCCTAGAAACACTGGTCAGGTAGTTTCCTAGCCCACCTCCATGTTTGTCTGCTTGTGAGTCTCCTACAGTAGGATGGATATGTGCAGGCACTTGAAGAAAAAAGGCCACCTATCTTTCTGTAAGTTGTGTTCTTTGAGATGTGTTGGATTATGTCCATTCCATGACCTGCCCTCCTTCTCCTCTCTATTGGAGTCTATCTGGTCCCAAGGAACTGAGTGAGGTCGGCGGCACCTCTGCTCTCTTAAATCAGCATGCAATCATTTGTGGCCATGGGGGCATTCAAGCCACCCCGTTGGGTTCTGCTGAGGGGGAAAAAGTTCAAGTGGGCATGAGCTGTGTGCATGCCTACAGTAGAATGAATGTGTGCAATACATCTCTAAGAATGATCGGTAGAGAAAGAGAGGTAATCAGGTTTTATATTTTTGATCATTTCTTTGCCAATTTCTGGAGTATTTATAGTTTCAGAGGGGTATCCATCCTCCCATTTTTCTCAGGCCTGCTATGTATGATCTCAGGAGTCCCTCTGCACTTGCAAAATCAGTTTCAGAATGGTTCAGTGCAAATGCAGACTGTTTTGTGTTCCCTATTCCTTTTTTTCTGTGTTAAACAGTAACGTTGTAATGTGTTGTATTGGCCCAGGAAGTAGGAGTGAGTGTCTTGTTCCATAGCTGAACCAGTGTTTTCCATGCATTATCCTAAAAGGGTGTACTTCTGTGTTGAGTTGTACCCCAGAATTGATGAGTGTTTCACCACTACAATGGCACATCCTTGCATGATAAGGGAGTACTCTTGTATTGGGGTTCAGAGTAGCATGGAAGGAGTTGTTGAGCTCCAGTTGCTTTATCTGAACTTCTTTCACAATGAAGTGTAATGCTTGTGAAAAGCACTGGATTGACTTATTTGGAGGTAGAAATATTAGTGATCAGACTTAGAAGTCACAGGCAGTGGTAGTGTAAGCTTTCCCACAGTGCATATTGAAGTTGATCAATAACAAATACAACCTTAATTTGCTTTATAAGACCATTTTCATCTTGCTGCCTCTGGCAGCTAGTAAGGTTTGCAGTTGTGCTGGGATGATAAATTTATTTTGTAGCAGACAAGTGACCACAGCTCATTTCACAGAATCTACTATATCAGGCCACCTGTTTGAGGCTCTTGTCTTCTCTCTATGTAGACCCTTAGAGGAACCAAAGATGATATCGACTTTATCTGGAAAGCAGGCTGGGAAACATGTCATTCATATTGCATGTGGAAGCACGTATAGCGCAGCCGTCACTGCTGAGGGAGAATTGTATACGTGGGGACGAGGGAACTATGGCAGGCTGGGACATGGTACGTTCTTCTAATTTCCTAAAGCATGGTGTTCTGTATGTAAAAACTTTAAATGTGTGTGTCTTGTGGGTACTTTTGACAGTGATTATTTTTTGTTTTGAAGGTTCTAGTGAAGATCAGACAATCCCAGTGCTGGTCACTGGGCTGAAAGGGCTGAAGGTTATTGATGTGGCCTGTGGGAGTGGAGATGCTCAGACTCTTGCAGTAACTGAAAATGGTTAGTGGCTAAACTTGCCTTCTTTAGTGTTATTAGACATTTGTGGTGCAGATCTCATGCTGAACATTCATAAAATGAATTTTATAAGAGAATCTCAAACGAAGTGCTTTTGCAGAATAGTCTTTAGGTGATTGCTTTAACCTAATAGTATTTAAGAATTGCAAGTATTAGTAAAGGAGAGAAGTTAAGCACTAAATTTATATAATTGGCTACTCTTTCCAGTTGCATGGTTACTCAGACCTCTTCAGACATCTCTTCGGCTCACCAGCTGTTCTGCTGTGTATTCCTCCTTTTCACAAAAATATTTTGCCTACCTAGACTTTAAGCACCGTTTTTGTTATAAACTTTTTTGTGGTGCTTAGAGTACAATTGTAACACATCCTTCATTGATGGGCATAATTCTATCCCATGCCTTGCACTAGAGTACCTTTGGCTATTGCCCTCCGCTCAGTGTGCTTCCATCCAGCTCTCAATTTCTCACAACTGTTCATTTCAATATAGAGGCTGCCTCCCTGTCCTTTTCACCGCCTGGGTACCCGCAGGGGGAGTACTGACAGCATAGGAGAGCCTCTGCCTGTTTTCAGTTCCTATGCCTCGGTGGCCACAGCAGCTTGAGTCAGCCAGAAAGAAAAATGGCCAGGAAAATGTTGCTCAGCCCCTGTAGCCCTGGACTGGAAAATCCTTGGCATGGGCAGAATCCTTAGAGAATTTAGCTGCCAAATTCTAACAAGTCTGTACTGAGCATTCATGAACTCCGTTTTTTTTGAGTGAGGGTGGAGACTCGTAACTTGGCCGTACTTACGTGAATTCCAAAATCTCTAATTTGAATACTTTAATGAACGATCACTATTGTCAATATACAGAACTTACCTGAAAAACCAGTGCAATGTTTTTCTTTCTAGGCCAGGTATGGTCTTGGGGTGATGGAGATTATGGAAAGCTAGGAAGAGGTGGCAGTGATGGTTGCAAGACTCCCAAGCTGATAGAAAAGCTTCAAGACCTGGATGTTGTGAAAGTACGCTGTGGAAGTCAGTTTTCTGTTGCTTTAACAAAAGATGGGCAGGTCTACTCCTGGGGGAAAGGTGACAATCAGAGGCTTGGGCATGGAACAGAAGAGCATGTTAGATATCCCAAACTGTTGGAACGCTTACGAGGTAAGTGTAATACAAAATTGACCATCACAATTTTTTCTCAGACTTGAAAGTTGGAAAGTGTCAAAAGCACTTCATTTCTGGTGGAAAAATTTTTCTTATAAGTTGTATTCTAACTTAAAGGATTTCACCACTACTCTCATTGATGTCAAATGGTAGCTCTCTTGTACTAAGCAGTAAATACATTTCCCGTCTTTTGTCTGAGAGCTTGTACCTTTATTATTACAACAGACTTGCTATGCTACACAATTAATACCTTTTGATACTTTCTAAATTCTTGTTTCTGTACACTTTTCTTTTTCCTTATTCCTGCTACTTTTCTCACTCAGCCTGACTGAAGAATTTTTGTGTAAAAACTCATTTTGTCCTAGTCCTGTAAACACGCACATGCTTAACTACACGTTTGTGAATAGAATTATTGAGAACTATGGGACTATTCATGTAATTAAAGTTAAGCACAAACATACATGTTTTGAGTCGCTCAGAAAAGAGCCAAAAGTTGTTGCCTACGTTTTTAAAAAGCAAACCTGAAATACTGTTAGGCCAGGAGAGAAAAAGCCACAGTATTATGAAGTAGGTTTTACAAATAATTGTAATTGACTTATTGATCTATTGTATTTCTGCTGTGATGAGATCACATACTTGAAAAGAAATTCTGAGTTGTGTGGCAGCACTGAGGGCAGGTCTACATGGCCCAGAGCAGTCGATGGGAGTTACGCAAGCTACTCTGTTTAGCTTGTATAAGTCCCATCGACTTTGTAACTTTCCTTTAGTGCGCCATCTCTGCTGTGCTGAATGGAAATGCATTCCTGTCGACTCAGTGCTATGCTTTTTGGGGAGCGTTTTCACTGCTGTTTAGTCAAACTGGAAAAATCAATTGGATGGTGGCGAATTTGCTGCCATCAGTCTGAACATAGCCTGTTTGACTTCAGCATGTAACACTGTCTAATCACTTTTCCGTTTAATAGTGGAAATGGCAGCAAACTCTTCTAAATCAGCAAATAAGCAAAATGGCTGCAAAATAACACAAGATTTTTACAGCCTTTACACTTTTTGGCAGTGCAGGTAGCTTAAATCTCTTTAAACATTTCTGATTTTTTGGGCAGACTCTTCCAGTCTATTAAGGTGGGAGGTAAAATTACAGTTTGACATATTAACTCTGCTCATTTTTAAGATTGGTTTTAGTAGTTGGTGGGGAGGGAGAATACACGAGCTATTCCACTAATGATTTGTCTGTTAAAATGCATATAATGTTTACAGTAAGCAAAATTTAATATTTTGTTCCCTATCAGGGAAAAAGGTGGTGGATGTGGTGGCTGGATCTACCCATTGCTTGGCACTCACTGAGGATAGTGAAGTGCATAGCTGGGGGAGCAATGATCAGTGCCAGCATTTTGATACTTTGAGGATCACCAAACCGGAGCCTACTGCTCTTCCAGGATTAGATAGAAAGCACATTGTTGGAATTGCTTGTGGGCCTGCCCAGGTAAGCTTTGAATTCTGTTACTCAGGATTTGTCTTTAACCATGTGTGTGGATTAGACAAGTGTCATATAGTGATTCAATTCCTACTTCTCCCTATAGTGTAAATCAGTAGTGTGCCGTTTTTTCAAGTCACCTGCCCATCCCCCTTCACCTCCTCCACAGAACTTGTTGTGCCCTCACTTCCCTTACTAGTTATCTGAAACTGATTTTTTGTGTTCCTTGTAATCTGACACTGATTTTCATGCTGGAAGATGGAGGGGAAACGCATAGATGAGACCATTCATTCAGTTTAGTGTTAAAGCATCTGACTCACTTGAAAGTTCCTGGGCTCTCAACTATTATTATATATGTTGACAGTTTATGGGTAATATCAATTATTAAATGAGTTTTAAAATTAATGAGAATCAAAACTAATTTTAAAGTCGTAGGCCTGCTGTAGTTATGAAACTTACCAAATTGTTGAAAATAAGTCATCCTGTGCTTTTATTTGTATATTTATTTTTTTAAAAGGGCGAAAGGCTGAAGTGTCTTTGGCTCCTGTTCCGGAGAACCTATTGCAGCCCCTATTTTGCGCACCACTGGTCTAAATGCTTTCTGTACAAGTTGTGACACATGGATATTTCATGCTACCAGCAGATAGAGACACACCCCCACCCCTCTATTTTGTTTGCAGTTTCTTCTTCAAAAAGGCTTATCTGTTCAGTAAGACTTCCTGAGCAGTAATTACAACATTAGTAATTTCTAATATAGGTTTTGAGAATGAATCATTCTCAGCTCTTCCACCAACAAAATTAAAGTAAGATGTCTGGACTGGCATAGAAGGACTCTGAGAAATACGATAGGAAATAGTAGTTGTCTATGATTGTTGGACACCTTTAGCTTTTGACAAGAAGGGGCTGTTTGCTGATAATATAAATGAATTGAGGCACAACTGAGTTCATCCTGCAACTCATCAAAAATCTGAAAGTTGTACTACAGCTCCTGAGCTTTGTTCTTTCAATAAAGCACTGGTTCCTCATAGTAGGCCGATCATTGATTAACAAGAAAGTAACTTACTCTTTCTTTCCATACATAGAGTTTTGCCTGGTCATCTTGTTCTGAATGGTCCATTGGTTTGCGTGTACCGTTTGTGGTGGATGTTTGCCCAATGACATTTGAACAGTTAGATCTCCTGTTGAGACAAGTGACTGAGGGAATGGATGGCACTTCTGACTGGCCACCTCCACAGGAGAAGGAATGCATGGCTGTGGCAACCTTAAATCTTCTAAGACTTCAGGTACTGTTCGTTTCCTAGGCATCTAAGTTCTTACTCAGAGAAAATGCTACATTAAATTGGTTGGAAGAAACCTTTTAAGTGTGTTAAACACTTTTTGTTCATTTAAAATTAAATTGGTATATTACAATGAGCTATTCCTGCAATTTATTTTCAAGAGGTAGAAAGCTGTCCCTGGGTTTTCAGTCCTAACCATGAATTTCCTTGGTCTCTTGGCTTAATGTTTTCTAAACGGTTCTTGCATTTTATTTAAGATGAAATATAAAACTAAAATGTAAATTGATTAATCTTGGGTATGTGCTGAATATACCACCTGCTGAAAAGGCTTGAGTAGTCAGTTTTTTTAAGTTGCCTTTTTAAAAATGAGTTTCCTTTTTGAGGCAAGTCCGATACTTCCAGCTTGCTAAGGATGTCATTGTGTCCATGATGATACAGAACAGCATGTACAAGGATGTCTATAACTTGATGATGTTGTTGCTCACTAGCTATCCTGAGGCACTGGCTGAGAGTACATATTATTTGGGTATAATTGTATTTTTACTTTAGCTTTGCTGTGTATTTTTTAAATATTGCCTTGTATTTAGATCAGTAGATGTATTCATATTCAGGTCTGCATGACTGACTTTGTTCAGCTTCATTTCTTATGTCATCTCTAAATGAAAATGTTTTTTTTTTTTTCCAGCTACATGCTGCCATCAGTCACCAGGTTGATCCAGAGTGCCTTGGCTTGGGTTTAGGCAGCGTTTTGTTGAATAGCCTGAAACAGTCAGTGGTAACTTTAGCAAGTAATGCTGGAGTTCTTAATACTGTGCAGTCAGCTGCTCAAGCAGTGTTGCAGAGTGGGTGGTCCGTGTTGCTGCCAACAGCAGAAGAGCGAGCTAGGGCTCTTTCAGCTCTCTTACCCAGTGCAGGTATGGTTTAACAATGGAAACTGTTTGTCTGAATTTCTAGTTCAGTGTGTTTGTTCTGTTGTTAGTTTCAGGAAATTAAATAAGCGTCTGAATTTCTAGCCCATTAAATGTTTGTTCTCTTTTGCTAGTTTCAGGAAATGGAATGAATGTAAGTCCGGGCCGTCGATTTATGATTGACCTCTTGGTGGGTAGTTTGATGGCTGATGGAGGTTTAGAGTCTGCATTAAATGCAGCTATCACTGCAGAAATTCAGGTACACTTTCACAATGTTACTATTTACTATGTAAATAAAATAAGATCAGACCTATAATATAATTGTTTACAGGGCTTGCTGTACATTCTTTGCAAATGAACAGGTTTACGTTAGACTGAAGGCAGTTCCCTTGTTCAGCAAGACTCTCTTCCCAGCCGCACTATCCAAAGAGCACTTTTAGCTTTCTCTCAAGGTCATGCTACAAGTGCTTCTCTGGCTGTCCTTGGCTTTCTGCTACCATTGTGCTACCTTCTGTCTGCTTATGTGGTATTTCTGGTTGTGTCTACTCAGAGACAGAGATCCTCCGAAACAAAACCCAGACCTCTGTATTTGTATTCAATCCCCAGTGAAGTCCCTTCATTCACATGGAAGCTCCTGTCTGGTCTTGCCTGTGGCCTATATTTCGGGCAGTGGGTCCTCTTGTTTCAGCTACCGTACTCCAAATAGGAGCTTCACTGCTTCTTTCTTTTGTCTTGACCAAAGGGTGACTATTTACTGCCATCATCTTCAGTGAGGCTTCACCCAACCCTCTGCATAACAGTAAATCTGTGGGTTGCATTTCAGGTTTACATATAAACTTGATAGGAGTTTAAATGAATAGTGTGTATAAATTTTTACTATTTAAAGTGAGGCACAGTACATAAAACCACCTGTCAGATATACAACATTTATAGGTGTGGCTTCTGCAAAACAATACACAAACCTGACTGCCACATGCCAGACTTAAAATGGCCACAGTTACTGTATGAAATTCAGTTGGAATTTCAATCTGAAACCTGCAGATCCAGAACAACAGTCTAGTACAACATTAAAAATGTATTATCTTAATCCTTAAACTACGCACACTCTAGGATAGTACTACCAGAGATAGATAAGCTATAGATATTATGTCCAACTGCACCATTAAAATGCAGCTCAGGAGACCAACTCCATTTGAGTTTTTCAGCAATTCCTACTCTTCTCAAGGATCCATTTTGATGAGTTATACATGTAGTAATTTCTTGGGGATGAGTGAAATCCTTGAACATCAGTGGATTTTCCCATTCAGGTGTAGGCTGACCTTTCAATGAAACCCCCCTGAAAGGAGAGCACATTAGATGCAGAGAATGACTGAAGGTGCTTAGTCTAAATCAAAAAGGAAACCTCGTATATCATCCATGAGCTCAGAGCTGGCTTAAGTAGAAAGCTGCACATGGTCTGTACTTACAGTTTATGCATTCAAGCACTATCATATGGTCTATCAGGGGAAGTCCTGCTTCAGGGATTTCTTTTTTTTCTTGGGAAGAAAAACCTGAAGCCAACGAAATATGCATGTCGGAAGAACGAAGCAACTTACTCTCTAAGGCCTGGTCTATACATACCTTTGCGATTCGGTGGCAGTCGACGGGGATACACAAGTGACGCAAATCACTTGCGTATCTCCCATGGACTTTGTAGTGTCTCCTCTGCGTGCCGTCGACACTGTGCTGCGTCGAAGGGAACAGTGCTCCCTTTGACACAGCGCTACGCCATTTACCGGGGTGGTTTTTCTGTGTCACTTGCTTGATCGACTGAGTGCATCTATACAGACCACTCAGTGGATCCAGAGCAATCAATCTGATGGCAGCAAATTTGCTGCCGTCAGTGTAGACCCAGCCTAAGAAGTTGCATTCCTCTCACAAAAGAAACATGTATCTTCTGACTGCTTTGGAACTAGAAGTAGGTAAATTCCAAGATAGCCCACGAGTAATGAAGCAATCTCTCTTGATCCCATGTCATTAATATATAATTTGTTTTTTTCCTGATTCTGCCGCCATGCAAAGTCTTAAGAAAAATAAAACAAGATTAAGTTAGGCTGATATAATTACGATGCTCAAGGGTGTGAAAAATCCACTCCCGTGGGCACAATAGTTATGCCAACCTAACCCCCAGTGTAGACTAAGCTAGGTCAATAGAAGAATGCTTCTGTTGATCTAGCTACCTTTGTTAGGGGAGGTGGACCTCCTACAGTGGCAGGAAATCTGGCCCTTTTCCCACCCCCCACTTTAGGAAGCATCTGCCATAATACGCTATAGTGACATAGCTATGGTGCTGTAGTTGTGCCATAGTAGCACCTGTAGTATAGACATGGCCATAGTCTCATATCACAATCCCTTTTTTCAAAATTCCTACTGCAATAGGATTGTGCTGATGGCTTTCTGCACCATTTTCTTCATTTATTTTCCTTGCTTATGAGAGGAGCTTTTTAAAGAAATTGCAAACAAAAAAAGTCACAAAGATGCTGCTGTCCTGTAGGAAAAGGACCTTTGTAGTGCACTATAGTTTGGACAGTGGTGACCTAGTGGTCTTTAGAAATGTTTTCAGTTAGTCAGACCTTCCCACCATTCTTGGTTTTGTACAGATATATTTTAATAAAGGCCTCTCACTTGCTTCTTTGAGGGTTCAAGCATCAGCCCTTTCTGCTAGTAGAAGAGTGAGGGGGTTCCCAGTGGCTCTCTCCCCTTAATCTCCCATTTCCTGTGAAATGTAGAATGCCTTTCATTTCCTCCTAGGAGCTCAGCCTGTGCTTCATGACATGTTGCTCTGCCTTTGAACTTCTATTCATCATGCAGAGTATAGGTGTTGGTGACAGTTACCTTGATCAGAAGGTGAGGGAAGGCTGACTGCTCCCTTGGGTCTCCATATATAGTCTTTCATTAGGATAAAATGATCCTGTTCATGTGCCTTACCTTGAAAAGAAAACTATCATCTTTTCACCATAGTTAGGATACTGTTTGATTAGTTTTTCTGTTCTGGTTTTAGGGGGAAAAAAAAATGAGGATATGGTATAACGTTAGTGTTCACAGGACATATTTAAATCTATTTTTTCAGCAACTCAGATTACAAACATCGACACCTATTTTTTCTGAAACAAAGATCCAGGTCTTCCTTGTCCTTGAGTTTATACGGGCCAGATGCTTTTTGGCTCATGTTCAGTTGATACCTACAAAAAAGCAGTCATATGCTGCCCATTTACATGGAAAAAATCTTACTTCCTAATTCCTTGGAGTTTCAGCTTCCAGTTCAGATACCTGCTTTTTTTGACAGAGCTAAAGGTTTAGTATTAGTATCCACCTATATTAGCATAGGAGTTTACCTTTTAAAAGGTGAACTGTGTTCCTCTCTAAAGTTTTCATTTTTCATTGCAAGTAATCTTTGGAGAAGCTGGTAGAAGTGAGTGGAGCCTAATTGCGTGCCAAAATACGAACTTCTCATTGGTTGCTCTTATGAGTGAAACATGTATAGGACAGGCATTACACGTTAGTTCGGGTTGGTGGAAGGGTTTAGCAAGTAAGAAATTCTCCTTTAAAACAGTATTTTAAAAAATGTGCTAGAAGAATGTATAATGTGGAATATGAAATAAATTTGTCTGGTATACTTAGGCTATGTCTACTCTGTGGACCTCTTATGGTTGGCGTTTGTGTAGCTACATACCTCAGTTTAAAGCAAGCTGCATCCACATTGTCTAATAGGTACATGTGTTAATGAAAAGCCGTGGCAGAGGGAGGCAATGTTTATTCCCGTGCTAGGAGGCTTATAGTGTATATACTCTACAGTGCTGAAAAGAGTATGCAGACTAGATATACCCTTACTCTCATTTGTGGCATAGGTGACAGCCATTATGCTTGTTTTCATACTTAGAGTTTACAGACCAGCATGCTCATATCGATGAAATAAATGATTGCACCTACTGGTGATGTGCTTTTAACTTTATTGTTTTTGTATTGTAGGATATTGAGGCAAAAAAAGAAGCCCAGAAAGAAAAAGAAATTGACGAACAGGAAGCAAATGCTTCAACACTTCACAGGAGTAGGACTCCATTAGACAAAGACCTTATTAATACTGGGATCTATGAGTCTGCAGGGAAGCAAAGTTTACCTTTAGTTCAACTGATTCAGCAATTACTGAGGTATTCTTTGTTCTAAACATGTCATGATCATTAGTCTACTTTTCCTACAAAAGAAAATCCCCTTAGACTCATCCTACTGTGAAGCATGCAGCAAAATAACAGTTAATAGTCCCTGGTGATAGTGTTTGCAGTCTTTTCCCGTCCGTCCTTCTGCCTTTTCAAACTAGAAATGTTGAACATCTGCTCATTTTGTTTGCCTTAGCATAGTTTTCTGGTTTCGCTTTTGTTTTAATGGGTACAAAAGATGAAGACTCTGCAATACGTATTTTTAGGTTTAGGGAGAACTGTTCTTTTGCTGCTACACCTTGTGATACTTCTTCCTCCACTGCAAAGAGTTAATAATAGAGAGCAGAACTAACAGCCAGCTGTTCCACAGAAATGGTAGAAGTGGCATGAATTGGATTTGGAGCAAGATATTGGTACCCCTTACTTCTGATATATGTCAATTCTAGGGCTTGAGAGAGGAAGAAAGTTGGTGTTGGATTCTTGCCAGTATGTGGGAGTCTCAGATAAGTGATCAGTGTGGCAAGCCTGGCCCTTGCTATCTCTTGTGAGCCTCTTTATTTCCAGTGGGCTAACAGAAATAAAGGGGTGAGAGAACTTTTTGAGACATTTTACAACACTCATCGCTTTGATGTAACTGCAACAAGGAATCATTCATTACTGGGCCTCAACACATACTGCCCCACAACTTTCTTCTGGACAGCGTTCCATTTCAAATTGTTCAGATCATTAAATCTATTGCTTCATAGTAAGATGTGGAGGTACGGCTGTGGTGTCGTTGAGTCTCATAACATTCTTGGGCCCATTGCCCCAAATAAAATAACATTTCTACAGGGAGCCCTGGCAGAGGCCTCTTAATTGTCAATAGTTAGCAAAAACCCTATCAAAAGCTTAATCCTTGTTTCTTTAGGCTTTTAACTGCCCTTTTATAAAGTGCTTTATAATACTTTTACACCAACCAGGAACATCGCTTCCCAGACCATAGCCAAGCTAAAAGATGTGGCTCGTCGTATTTCATCCTGCCTGGACCATGAGCATTATAGTAAAGAGAGGTCTGCTTCTTTGGACTTGTTGCTGCGTTTTCAGCGTTTACTCGTTAGTAAACTTTACCCAGGAGAGAGTGTTGGACAGGTCCCTAATACATATAGTAAGTTATAAAACATAAAGTTAAGCATTGGCATTGTTTGTAATACCTGTGCTACCAAACAAGTTTGTTTTTTACCATTTTCCTGTTTGATAATGTTCTGTAAATTGAGATATTGTTTTAATGTTTGTTCCTTTACAAGTGTGAGATCTGTTATTTCTAAACTGTTTACCATTCAAGCAAATTGAAAGATAACAAACTGTAAATATAAACAGAGTAGTGAAAACACATTACAGGAATGTCACCAGAAATCAGCCTTCTTTCAGAAAGCTTTTAAAATTTAATAAATGTAAGTAACATTTGTCAGAGTAACATTAAAAGGAGTTGAATGGGCCCAATTTTCAGATTTGGGTGTCTATAGTTGGGTACCTAGACCTATATTTAAGCACCAAAGTGCTAGTTTAGATGCCTAGAATATGTAATCAGGCACTGAAATGGAAGTTAGATGATTGTCAGATTCCCAAGTATGAAAATCGGGACCGCTATTTTAACTATGTTAGCGTTGTGAAGTTGGATTTATTGAAACTAGTTCTTGATATTGGTTTAATTTCAGTGCATTGAATTAGTCAAGAGGAAAACCTACTAAATTGGTAGCAAAGCTCCTAGCAGTGCAAAAGACAACTTCCCTGAAGTCTCCCTCACACCAGACTAAAAATGGCTCTTACATAGTTTAGGGGACTGACCAGGTGTTCTGATTGCGGGGTTTATTTAAATTCAGATTAGCTTGTGCTCTTAAAAAATCAGTACCTGGGACATAAACTTAACTCTTTATTAAAAAAAAAAAATTTAATTGTGCTGTTTTCTTAATTGAATGCTAATAATCAGGTGATGTTTAAGGGGTTTGTAAATAATGTATAATCCAAAAGAAGATTTTAGTTTATTTACTTAAATACAGTTATTTTGATTATTGTCTGTGCCCTTCCTTTTTTCATAGGTCCTGAGCTTCTAGGAGTTGGTTCTCTGCTAAAAAAATATACAGTGCTTTTGTGCACACACATTGGTGATATACTACCTGTAGCAACCAGCATTGCCTCCACTAGTCACAGGCATTTTGCAGAAGTATCTCGTGTTGTGGATGGAGATTTAACAGGTACCTTTCTCTTTCTCCTGGAAAACCATTTTGTCTACAGACATCCCATTGTCTAGTACATAATCATTCAGGTTATATTGTTGATATTCCTGGGAATTTTGAAAAAGGGTTAAAGAAATTCTCAAAAGTCTGTCCAAATTAAAAAGAGAAGATACAAGGAGGGACAAGTTAAAGGGAGAGAACAAGTTGTCATTTTAAAGCCATAAGTAAAAAGGAGAATAAAGTGCTGTGGCTTAGCTCAAAAGTGGCATACCTCTATCTGTTTCAACTTCAGTGTGAGTATTTCCTGTTTTCTAGGTGTTCTACTTCCAGAGTTGGTGGTTTCTATAGTGTTGCTTCTCAATAAAAATGCTGGACTGATGCAGGAAGCTGGTGCTATCCCCCTGTTGGCTGGTCTGCTAGAGCATCTGGATAGATTTAACCATCTAGCCCCTGGAAAAGAAAGAGATGACAATGAGGATTTAGCATGGCCTGGAATAATGGGTATGGTCTACTTATTGAAAGTCGTTAGAACGCTTACTTAGGGCTTTACATACAAGTTTTCTGATGCTAAGGCTAGGTCTACACTAGAGACCAGTGCCACTCCCATGTAGCTGCTCTATGCTGATGAGAGCGAGTGTCCACGTCTGTTCTTTTGTCGTTAAAACTTATGTTGGTCAGAGGTGTAGATTTTTTCCACACCTCTAGTGCTAGTATAGACATAGCCCAACACTGGTCCAATATTTCAAATTCTCTCGTGAAGCAAAAGCGCAAGTTTTATTAAGTTTTATTCTTGAATTGTCTTTGACACTGATTTAGTGCTCTTGTATGTCGAACTTTTACATTTCCTTGTTTTATCAGAACTATTGTCATTATCATAGTGTTTACAGTGAAAAAACTGAGTACATTATGTCAATGGTAAATGTAGCATGTTTTAATAGTTGTATTAACTTGTCTGGCAAAACGAGTGTGGTTTGCGCATTTTTTTGAGTAATTTCCATAATCATAGTTTAAACTATTACTGAAGATGAGAGCATTTGTTTAAAACTATGTAAGAAGGAAGGCGTGGCTGGCGCTATAGTAGGTGGCTTAGTACGGCTAATATGCTTAATATTTCTGTTAAGACCTTGATTCAAAATCTTAATTGGGTAAGTTTTTAAAGTCTGTCCACAGAGAGAGCCACAAAATTGGGTATGATAGTTTCTGCTGAGTTAGAGCATCAGGGCTGCCACAGAGAGAGGGTGCTGCAAGTTAAGATTAGAGGACCATGAGAGCAATTTTGTGCTACCTGCCAGCTCTCTGCCTGGTCGTCTCCAGTACCATTTTTGTTGTTTCCTTTAATGAACATTAAGTTCAACTATTAAATAGGTTCTTCTCCCTCTTTCCCACTCTTCTTCCTTCCCTCTATCCTACTTTGTATCATACAAGTCATCACTGGTATTTGTGGTTCTTTGAGACAAGCTGTTAGGCTTTTTCCAGCTCTGGAAGTTTGTGATTAGTCTGTAGTAGGAGTCCCAAACTGGTACATAAGCTTGATGTCTATCAGTTCACTTTGTGACAATTTGTGGAGAAGGTGGTACACGAACCAAAAAAGCTATCACCTGGTTCTGAATTGAAAGCACTGGAAATAAAATATAAGGATTTTTACATTAACAGTATTTTCATTGTTTGTGGAACTTAACAGTATTTCTCAGTCAACTTGTTATGCCTTAGCACACTTAGTTGAGAAGCTGCTTCAGAGGCACTCTTGGCAGACTTCACAGTCCTTCCAGAAGTTCAGCTCTTTACCAGTGGCGTACCGAGTGCTCTTTACTACGCGCTACCATCTTCCACACTAACAGTTAATATATTGTGCTCCTTGAGGAAGCATAACTGCTTCTAATTTGTCTTTCTCACCAGGACTGATGAGGCACTCCACTGACTGCTGGTGCTGTGCCAATCAGAAGCTGATAATTTCCCTGAAATTTCTCAGAAACTTATCTAAGTTGTTTGCCTAATGAAATGGTAGAACTCATTTTGTGTTGTGCTGAGCAGTGCTACTGGCTCGCTCAGTGACAGGCTTTCTGGTCTGTCTTGGTCTGTGTGATGATTTTTTTAAGTTTGTTTTACATTTCTCTCTCCCTTGTTGATTTTTCTAGATATGCCAGTTGAAAATTTATCTTCACTTGTGTGACAGTTATGAATTCTGGCTTCAGCTGTGCCTTTACCACAGAGTCCTTTGTTTCCCCATGGTATATGACTTGAACTCTTTTAGAATGGAAAATTCTGCTGTCAGATCAGTTAGGGATTGCAAGCTTGAGGCTTGTATGGCAATAGTAGAAGAGACTGGCAGTGAAGCATGTCTGTTCTTATTGACTGCTGAGGATACATGAGGCCCATTGTTTGTATCTCCTTATTTATTAGTTGGCAAGCACCTACAGACTTGCTCTGAACTCCTTCTTTCAAGGCACTAAGAGACCATAGTCCAGAATAGAAATAGCAGGCTAGCAGTCCTTTCTGTGCATTAGCACACTACAGCGGTGCTTAGAACTGCCTAGAAATCTCTCTGTATGTTCTCCTCCTCACTTCTGTGCCTTGGGGATGGGCGTTCGCATCAGTGGTTGTCATGACAGGAGAGGGCACTAAATGTTACACTGACAGTCCCTTGGGATTTGAGCACTGAGAAGAACAAGTGCCAGTGATTACTTTTAAACCCGAAGTGCTAAAGGGGCTTTGTTTAAAGCACAGTTGTACAGAGCTAACAAAAGAATTGACCAAAAGATTCCCTTCCTTCCTTGATACATACACTCAGTCAGTTCATGTGGACTTCACACTTTTTGAGGAGGAGCATAACAAAAATAAGTGTTTGCCATTACACATCCTTCCTTCTGACATAAATTTCCAGTACTTAAGTTGAAATATCTCTCTCCTTATATAACAGTTGTTGGGCTAACCCCTAGAGTGGGTGAGAGTGTGTGTGGAAAAGCACATATGTTTAACTCAGTGTTTGTTATCTCCTTCTTTCCCACCCTGCAGGAAAAGGCCTAGAGTGTCTAAAGGTGCTGTACGCTTTTGTTTTAACATCCATGCTATCTGCCATACAACATTTTGGTCAGCAGCAATTAAAAAAAAAAAAAAAGCTTCTGTAGCATTCTGAGCTGTGTGAACATGTCTCACTAGTGCCATTTATGCCAACGCAAGGAACTGATGAACTGACATGTCTCAAAAAGTAGTTGTCAATGGAGAACTATTGGATGTGGGTGTAGCTGGTGGGGTTCCATACGGGTCTGTTCAAGGCCCGATGCTGTTAAATACATTTATCAACAATCAGGAAGTTAAAGTGAAAATTTGTGGATGACACAAATTAGCACAAAGATGGTCAGAGTGATAAATAATGAGGATGGGGCAGTCATATAGAGCAATCTGGATCAATTATTCTGCTGGGCTTATTCAAATGAAATGCATTTTAATACAGCCAAATGCAATGTCATACATTCAGAAATGAAGAATGCAGGCCATACCTTCAGATTGAGGGATTGAAAAGGATCTTAGTGAGCAACTCGAGCTGAGCTCCAGTATGATGCTATCTCAAAAAGGGCTAATGCTTTCTTTGGATTAAAGAGAGGAGTAGGAGAAGGGAGGTGCTTTTTACCTGCACGTATGACTTTGGTGAGAGATACTAGAATACAACATACAGTTCTGGTGTCAAATTTTTAAATAGGATTTTTGGAAAACTCGAGAGGGTACAGAGAAGAGCTATAAAAACATTTGAGGCTAGAGAAAAATCCCTTGCAGTAAGAGACTTCCGTACCTCGGTTAATTTAGTTTATCAAAATAGAGGATCAAGGGTTGTCTTTATTACAGTGTATAAGTACCTTCACAGGGAGAAAAATACCAGGTACTATAACCTTTAACCTAGCAGAGAAAGGTATAGGAAGAACTAGTGTCTGGAAGTTAAAACCAGGCAAATTCAAATCAGAAATAAGGCATCCACTTTTAACAGTGAGGTGGTTAACTATTGGAGCAAATTCCCAAGGGAAGTGGTGGATTCTCCATCTCTTGATGTCTTTAAATCAGGATTGCAAGATTAGCTTAAATAAGGCACTGGTTATTTGGCTCAATAAAGGGGTAAATGAATGAAATTCTGTGGCCTGTTTTATTCAAGAAGTCTGTGCTCGCTCATAGTGGCCTCTGAAACTGAGGCTGGACTTGTTCATTCTCCAAGATTGGAATAGCTGAATGACTCATGCCTCAAACAAGTACTTTGACCTTTGTTTTAGTAATTTCCTTCACTTTAAAACTGCTTGTAAAGTGTCAAGAGGTAGCGACACCTCCATTCAATCTAAATACCACCTTGAGACCAACAGAAGTCATACTTGTGATATTCAGTGCTTTCCACAAAAAGGAAGTGAGGGTAGACACCTGGATTTGCTACAACTCTGTGAGGATGGACTATAGTGTCTGCTGATGTGTGTTTTGGTATAAGTCTAAAGCTTATGGAAGTGTCTGCCAGTTACGTTTGTGGGAGACAAACTCCAGAGTAGGAGTCTAGGGTAGCCCTCCGCCTTCACAGAATGTGTGGCTTTATAAGATGACCCTAGCGCAGTTTTGTTAGTTTCCTTTAAAAATAGCATTGATAATAAAATGCATGCAAAATATAAAATCTTTTTCTTTTAAATCAATAGGTTCATTTTTTACTGGCCAGAGCTGCAGAAATAATGAAGAGGTAACACTAATACGTAAAGCTGATCTAGAGAACCACAATAAAGATGGAGGCTTCTGGACAGTTATTGATGGGAAAGTGTATGATATAAAGGATTTTCAGACTCAGTCTTTAACTGGGAATAGTATACTTGGTGAGTTTCAACTCCTGAATTGAAGGTACAAGTTTTTGTTTTGTTTTAAAATGAATTGCCATAAATAGCTGCTTAGATGTTATAGAAGGACTCCTTTTTTTTTTTCTAGCTCAGTTTGCAGGTGAGGACCCGGTTGTTGCTTTGGAAGCTGCCTTGCAATTTGAGGATACAAGAGAGTCGATGCATGCCTTCTGTGTTGGCCAGTATATGGAGGTAGAAATATTCTAATATACTTCTGTAGCACATCATATAGTAAACTATATGGCGAAGTGAGTTTTTCAGCCTGTAGGGTTGATGCCAGCCTTAAACAAGGATTGGAAGCAAAAACTAGAGTTACAAATGATTATTGAGACACAAAGTGTTGCACTTAAGGAAATTTTAGCTTATTATTAATAGTTTATTTCTTCAAAATATGTTCATAGTAATAAAGGATAGATTTGTTTTTAAACTTGTTGGAATTTACTTCTGGCCTCCAATTTGCTATTTCTTCTGTTTAGCCTGACCAGGAAGTGATCACAACACCAGATCTTGGCAGTCTTTCATCACCTCTCATAGACACAGAAAGAAATCTGGGTCTTCTTCTTGGATTGCATGCTTCCTACCTAGCATTGAGTACACCGCTTTCTCCTGTAGAGGTTGAATGTGCCAGTAAGTAGAACTTTATTTTCAGTTAAATTAGAAGTAAGTGTTGGTACACAGGACATCTGAATCCTTGCCATAATATGCTGGACCAGACTGTTGTAAATGTAATTTAATTAGGAACTTAGCGTTTTTTTTGCCTCACTTCCTTCTGGACAGTGTGAAGACTTCCTTGCTCTTCCTTTTAGCAAGAGAACTTAGTGCAACAAAAAGTTCATTTTTCTCTGTTTGGCTGTTCCTTTCAGTTCTCTTTCTGTTGCAGACATGCAAATTCTCTTTCGCCACAGTTCATGCAACTGATTCATTTTTATTCAGGTGATTAAATGCCTGCTCATTTGTGTATTTCCTTGCTTTGTAGCTTTCAGAACCGTGTGCTATGCGCTGTCTTCCCTCTCTGACTTTTTCGACAGCAGATGAAGTGAGAGAAGAAATGCTTTATAGTTTCATTCCTTATCCTCACTACATTCACTATCTATCAGGAAAACATTAAATTGAAGAGGGATGTCTTCTAAACCGCTTTTGTTTACTGGTCTGAGATTCTACTTTTGAAAGGCATTTATTTAGTTTGTGTAAGGGAACCAACCATGGAACAACTAGTGATTTTGACACTTGAATTCAAGTACATCAAATGGGAAAAGAATTAGTCTTTGCCTATAGTTAGAGCCCTGCAAATTTACAGATATCTGCATCTGTAGATGCAGTGTTATTGTTTACTATCTTTATGGATTGGATGTGGATCCAATTTTTTTTATCCACGCAGGGCTCTAGTTCAGCAGGGATTCTCAACTGGGGGTCGGTGACTCCCTGGAGGGCTGTGGTTTTAGGGGGTCCGCCCATAGGGCTGAAGCCCGGAGCCCCAAGTCCTGTTGCCATAGCCCTGACGGTCCCTTCTCCCCAGCATGGTTGAAATCCCAAACTCTAGCAGCCTTGAGGTGCCCCATTGGCACCTGCCTGCCCCCAAACTGTCCTGGCCCCTGGTCAGGGCCCACCCATTTGCTCTGGCACGCACTCAGAAAGCCTTGCTGCCTGCCTTCTCTTCTCTCCCGCCAATGCAGCCCCTAAGCTGTCCTGGCAGTGCCTGCCTATCTCCCCTGGTGTGTGCCCAGTTCCTTCCTGCCCATCCTTTCTTCCTTGATGCATGCCCAGTTCCCCCGGCCACCCTTTTTTCTCTGGTGTATGCCCAGCACTATTGAGCCATCCTGGCACTTACCTTTCCCTCCCAGTGGGGTTGGAAGCCTGGAGCCCTGAGTCCCAGCACGCATTGCCCTCCCTTCCCATGCCTACAGCCCCAGGCCCCTTCTCTTCCCCCCCGTCTCCCGGCAGGGCTGAAGTCCTGAATGCTCCCACTGCTCTAAAGGTGTGAGTGCGGTTAAATATAAAAGGTGGAATGTGCATCACCGGTTGGATACTCTTTAATTACTTCAGATGCGGATCCAAATTTTTATATCTGTACAATATCTGCACAATATCTACACAAGCCTCTATCTATAGTGCTGCAGAGTTTTGCATGTGAGTAGTTCAATTGACTTCAGTGGGGCTACTGATGTGACTATACATACGAGACCTTGTGGGATTGAGGCTTTTGTCTCACAACACTTGCATCAAACTGATAATAGGCCTTCAGCCTTCATTTATCAAATGTAGACATGTCTGGCACCCATCATGAGTTTTTAAAAGGCTCCGTTATCATGCTATTTGTCTGTCCTTGGCCAAGAATTGAACAAGATTCAAAGAGTGACTTGCTGATTATTTGAATAAGGACAGGAATATTAAGAGTTCTAATAGTTAATGGTAACAAAAAGACTATTGGAAGGGAGGTTAAAACTTATGCATCAAGGTTTTAATTGACCTCTTACTATTAGGGGTTAGGATGAGCACTTCATAGATAGGGTAGAGGAGCAGATTGTCCCACGTTGGCCTACTTTAGGGTCTTACATCTTCCTCTGAAACATTTGGAGCTGGCTGCTGTCAGAGATGGCATATTGGATCAGAAGGACCATGATTCTGATCCATTATGGCTGTTCTTTGAGTAGCTGTTAAGATCTTCATGCCTTCATCACTGCTGATGGCCCCAGGTGAGAGTTAGCTCTCTGTAGCTTGATTAAGATGTTACATTACTTAATCGAGAAATATTTTTTCAATTATTTTTTCTGATTAAACGTCCCCAAATAAATATGAAAGACTGCTGAATTTACTCATGTTTGCAAGTAAATTTCATCTTTTGTTTTAACGAAAGATTATTCAGTCTAGTGGTAAAAGTGCATTTTGTTTTCCCTCTTGTTAGAATGGCTTAAGTCATCGATATTCTCTGGAGGCTTGCAGACCAGTCAGATACATTACAGTTACAACGAGGAGAAAGATGAAGATCACTGCAGTTCACCTGGAAACACTACCCCAAACAAATCAAAACTATATTCACATCGACTAACCTTGAGTGACCATTCACAACCATTTCTGCAAGCCATTGCAGACAACAATGTTCAGGATCCAACTGTGAAGGTAAAATCTTTAGTCCTTTCTATACCAGGAAATAGTTTAAATACCTACAGTAGTGCCAGCAACAAGCCCCCTGAATTGTTGCTGCAAACAATTTAAAATTTATCAGAAGTGAAACAAAAGCGTTTTCAAATGTTGTTATGGAAAGTGAAGTTGAGAACTGATAGTGAATTGAAATTGCTGTATAAAGCACACCTTTCTTTAGGTGTTCGGTAGCTTTTAAACTGTTTTCTGCAACAGTTCAGGCCTTCTTTATCTTGTGGCACATTTTCAGTGAAAGGAGAAGCATGAAGCTGGAGTAAAGCAAGTCTTCATTGTTTCTGGTGTGCTGTGAAAACTACCTCCTACAAGTAAGGTGGTGTTCCTAGTCACAGGTTAGGTGGTTGCATGTCAAGTCACAGTCACTAATATTTACATCCTCGCTAATTTATGATTGAATTAAAACAAATTTCTCTGTGGTTTTTCTTATGAATTCCAAGTGACTTAATATTAAAGTTTATATTACATGAAAGGAAATTGAATACTGCATCTGTTTCATTTATGCGGTAGTGACACGGTAGACCATGCAGTTGTACTAAAATGGAATTATCTCCCCGTCAGAGTGTGGAGGTGCTGTGTACTTAGTGACACATATCTTTACCCATATTTCTCAGTTAAATAGTCTCCTACATTTTCAGAGTTGGATTTTTATTTTAAGTGTGCAATTATTTCTTAGTAGATATAGAGTAATTACGCAACTCTTGTGCTCAGATTAGTTACAACTCTCAGGACACCTCAGTAAATCGACAGAAAAATGTCCATCTCCCTTTCTAATCCCCTGATTCCTATCACAACCCAGTATCAAAATGTAATTTGGAAATAATTATTCTTGGGAGGAAATATTTAAAGCTGAATTTAAGTGCCTTGTAAACTGGAGAACAGGTCAGAAGTTGTGACAACTGTCATTGTTGCCACATTGTGTACGGTGAGCTTCTGATGGACGGTTGCCCTCCATAGGAGTGACAGTATGGATTGCTTTTTGGTGTAATAGCTTATTTATATTGCTAGTAAACTAGGTAATTCATAGCCTTGACTGAGAAATATCTTGTCTGTGACTCCTGAATGTATTTAGCCCAGAGTACGCTTATGGGTTTTCACTTGAAAACTGGCTGTAATGTTCTACATTCTCATACTTCAATGGTTATAGTGCTGTGTTTTTGACCTCTCTGTTTGTGTGCAGGACTTTTTATGTCAAGTAGAGAGGTACTGCAAACAATGTCACTTGACAACACCAATCACATTTCCTCCTGAGCATCCAGTGGAAGAAGTAGGACGTTTACTCTTATGTTGTCTTCTAAAGCATGAGGATTTAGGTAAGTAAACATAGCGGAATCTCGCTCCCCCCTGCTCCCCCCCTTTTTTTTAAAGTAACTTAACCCCACCACCCTCAATCTTAGAAAGCGATATTCTTAGTATGTTTTTTCTCATTAAGGTCACGTGGCATTGTCTCTTGTTCATCCTGGTACCCTTGGAGTTGATCAAGTCAAACACAGAACCTTACCAAAATCTGTTGTAGATGTGTGTCGTGTTGTCTATCAAGCAAAATGCTCATTAATTAAGGTACGCTTCCAACCAATTGCAGTCTGCCTTCTCTTCAACCTTAATTATTACAAATGACAGATGACCGCTTTATATTTTTATTCCCTTATTAAGTTTATAATCAACGTTTCCATTCTTGTTTTAGACACATCAGGAACAAGGGCGCTCCTACAAGGAAGTCTGTGCTCCTGTCATTGAACGTTTGAGGTTCCTATTCAATGAATTGCGTCCTGCAGTCTGCAATGACCTCTCCATAATGTCAAAGCTTAAACTTCTGAGCTCTTTGCCCCGATGGAGGAGGATAGCTCAAAAGATAATTCGAGAAAGAAGGAAAAAAAGAGGTTAGAGTATAGTGATACTGTAGTGTAAAAAAATAAAAGAACCAATTCCCACTCAAAGCTCTGTACGTCTAAATGACATCTTTTTGTTAGGAAACTGAGTACGCTTGAGTTCTGTTGAAACATCAGGTCCACTAAATTTTTACTGTACTTGGGCAAACTTTTCTAAACAGAAAGCTAAATATTAATTTCTGAAGAAGAGACAAGGTGAACTAGTCTAGAAATTAAGGTTAGAGTGCTGCTTGTATCCTGCTTTCCTGTTCACTTAAAAAGCTATACATCTCAATAGCACTGAATTTGGTTTGACGTAGCTTTACTTAAAATGGGGTCCTTTTTCATGTAAAATGATTTGATAAATAACATATAGCTAGTGAGCTCCATTATAATGAAACACCAAATGTGATTAAATTATAAAGTATTAATTGCATTGTCTTTCAAAAATTCAAGCTTCTCATAGAACATACCAAAACTACCACTGTTCTTAATAAAGTTTGTGCTTAATAGTTTCCATGCTTCAAATTTGAATGTAAACATTTGGAGATTTTTCTGTATGTCTGTATAATACTTCTAGTCAGGAAGATAACAAATTTGGCCTGTCTGAAAATTTTGCCCTAAGTCCAGTTTTCAAAAGTGTCTGACTTTAAAAGCCTGTCATGCTGACAGTTCTTCACTTTTGAAAGTGGGACTTCAGATTCCTAAGTCATTAAGGTGCTTTTAAATTTTTACCCATAATATATGCAGAATATATAATATTGGATCCTGCTATTTAATAATGAAATCGTGTACCTTAAAATACAATCACTTGGTATGTTTTTTTGAGGTCCCCCACCATAATGCACAGGGCAGGGGAGGAAGAGAGACTACTCTACCTGCTTTCCATTGTGTGTAGGCTGTGGGGAAGGAACAGAGAACTGACATGCTCTCAGGCCCCTTTCCTACCTTCTCTCTCTACTTTTATGTGAAACCCTTAGGCCATGCAGCAGACGTTCTGTTGCAGTTGCTGTTCCTCCCTCCCTGCCTGATAACAGAGGTATAGTTTCAACAGCCACTTCAGAGTTGCTGTATGTCTGACCAAGTCTCTGGTTTTTGGGGTTGGAAACTAATCTTTCCACAAGATTGCCAAGGTGTCTGGTATTTTTGCCTGCTAGCATACTGGAGGTGCAGTTTTAAATTAACATGAAGAAAAGACAGAAGTTTAAAAGTTGTAAATTTATAAGTGATGCAGCCAGGGTTTAGTATGGGTGAGAGGCTCAAAGGGGTCAGCTCCCAGAGGGACATGTGAGTGAGAACTTGAGATGACTTTGTTAGTCTGTGGAAAGAAGGGGAGACATTTGTCTGAAAATTAGAGGTTCAGTTGAAGGGGACCAACCCTGAATATTGGTTATTTGGCATGAGACTATTTAACATTTCACTGGACCCAGATAAATGCCTGCTATTTGAGGAGTGGAGGATTAGCCTTTCCCAAGTTAAAAGTTAACAACGTTGTGTCCTTCTGCTTTAAAATCCCTTTTGTGTCACTTGTTTTCCTGCATATCTTGGTCACTGTCTCAGCCTCACAGACACTATAGTCTCTTTGCAGTACAATTGGTATCAAGGCTTGTCGTCATTGAAACTGTTAGCTTGATTTACTCCACTTGAGCTAGCTCAAGTGCGAGTGGCCACATTGTGAAACAACACAAGCTACACAGCGATTTGATTAGCAGCAGCTGAGTCATGCTAGCTTGAAATGTGGCCTGTAGCAGCACCCTCTGTACAGCATGTGTCTTCAATCTGTAACTTGTGATGGGCCAGTGAACTCAAGTTTAAAGCACTAGGTAACTCAAGCTAGAGATTTTTTGTTTGTAGATGTATTGGGTTAGGGCCAGCACTTGAGTTACACCTTGAGAAACCAATGCAGTGTTAGCAAGCCCTCAGAGAACACTGTACTTTGTTTAATAACTCTAAGTTGCTTTCAACTTTCTTTCCTTTGCAGACCCCTACACATTTTTGAGTGGAAGTGCAGACCCCTTTGGAAATCTTAAACATAGTCTGTGAACCCCCTGTGGTCCATGGACCAAAGGTTGAAAGCCATTGCTCTAGGTTATATAGTTGCTGCTTGATAATACTGACTGAAAGATTAACAGAGTCTTGATTCTTTCTGGGAAGCAAATGTGTGCTTCATTTATGTTGGTCAGAATAGTCCTCTGTGAGAACACACTTCACATCTGACAATGTGACCAGTAGTAGTGGGAATTATTTATTGGATTATTAAATTATTGGCTGTTCAGAAGAGATGTGATAACTTATTTTAAAGATTTTGACCTCTAAAACAAGTTGGATGAGTTGAAACACTGACACTGTCTAATTTTTTGATACTTTTAAGTGTTGGATGTGATTTATGGTTTTACACTCTGACATCCTGATATCAACTTTATTTTATCTGATAACTTCCTAAACCTTACGTTGATAATCTGATGCTTTTGTTTCTTGATGTCTTGTATGGCACTGAATTGGCTCAGTGCAATGGTAATTTTTAATGAGAAATGTGTTCACAAACCATACTAAGAACTTGGCATGGATAGGCTCTTTCACAATATAACTTAATCCTCAATTGTCTGATTACAGCTGCTCAATATTTTCCTGGGGTTAGCAGTTTCAGTCAATATAATAGTTGTGGAGTTTAATCTACTATAGGATACCTTCCTTTTTCTTGATCTGTGAAGGCTTCTAGCAGCAACTAGTGTGTAAAAGAGTGGGTTGATATTTAGAGGATATATTTTCTAAATATTTAAATTATATTTTGAAGTTTGTTTTTTGTCACCTTGCCAGATGGAAAAACAATTTTTCACCTAAATACCAACATCTATAATTCTTCTTACATATTAGTTGATATGAAAATTTCCTGTTACTTTTTTTGTTTAATTCAACAGTAGATGAACTTTTGGCCCGAATTTGGGAATAACATTTTATTTATGTACAATGTGTCATCAGAGAGGCTGACAAACTGCAACATAGCTTTTTTTTTAAAAAAAAAAAGTGGTGGTGGTGGTAGATATTTAATACATAGTGCCTGGAGAACTGTACCCATTATACTAAAATAATTTTAGGACTAATCATAGTTTGAGTTAAGATACTTGTTGCCTCCATGTTTTACTACACTACTTGAGTGGTGTGGTAACACAGAATCAATGGTAGTGTCATGCAGCTAATATTTTACATTGGTTAAAGATGCAACATGTGCAAGTAAAACAGCTTTTCCCCCATATAACTGCATGATGAAGATGTATGTTAAGCAAGGTCAAAGGCTCCCATTTGAAATAATGTGACCTGCACACTTACGTGAAATATTTGTTCTTCGAATGCCTGCTCATGTTCATTCCATGTAGGTGTGCGCACGCTACATGCATTGTCGCAGGAAGCTTTTTTCCTAGTGATAGTGTTGGCTCTGGTGCCCCCTAGATTGGTGCCTAGATGGTGTAGTTATATAGGCAGCTGCCGCCCACTGCTCCCTCAGTTCCTTCTTTCCATCGGTGATGACTGCTGGAACACTGTTCTTCACTTACTGTGCAAGTGATTCACCTCAGTGGTTGTGCCTGTAATTAGATGTTAATAGAGTGTAAATAGTTAAGTAAATTGAATTTAGATTGGTTTAAGTACTTATGATTTCCACTCAGTGGGGCTAGCGCATCTAGGGCACTAGGTATGTCTCAATCCCAGAGCTTTCAACAGTCTGCAACTTGCCTGAAGAAAATACCAGTAAGTGACCTGCATGACAGCTTCCTGAAGTGCCTGGGAGAGGGACATGTCACGACAAAGTACCGCATTTGTAAGAACTTCAGGCCCAAGACCAAAAGGGACATGAGCAGTAGACTAAAGTTCTGCCTGATGGAGGCTGCACTTGGCCCTGCGTCGGAGCGACAACCAGACCTGGCACTGCGCACCTTCTTGGTTAGGAGTGCACTGGTCTCAATCAGAACTGGAAAGGAGTTGGGTATCCCTGACACCTATGTCCACCAGGAATCATGACATTTTCCCAGTGGCCAGAAACTTGCCACCACTGTTTCTCATCACAGGTGCCAAAGAAGAAGTCCCCTTAACATAAGACCGAGTTATTGAAGTCCTCAAATCATGATTTAAAGACTTCAAGGTACAGAGAATCCACCAGCAAGTGACTTGTGCCCCATGCTGCAGAGGAAGGCGAAAACCCCCCAGGCCCTATGCCTATCTGCCCTGGGGGAAAATTCCTTCCCAACCCCAAATGTGGTGATCAGTTAAACCCTGAGCATGTGGGCAAGGCTCACCAGCTAGACACCCATAAAAAATTCACTGTAGTAACTCCAGAACCCACTTCATCTAACATATTGTCATGGGCCATTGGGCATATTTACCATCAGTAGTCAAAGATCAGTCAATTGCCATATTAGGCTGTCCCATCATACTATCCCCTCCATAAATTTATCAAGCTCAGTCTTGAAACCAGCTAGATTTCTTGCACCTACTGCTTCCCTTGGAATGCTGTTCCAGAACTTCATTCTCCTGAATGAAGAACCCATCGTCTAATTTCAAGTCTAAACTTCCTGGCCAGTTCATATCCATTTGTTTGTGTGTCCATGTCCTCTCCCTCCCTGGTATTTATCCCTGTGATGTATATATAGAGAACAATCATGTCTCCCCTCAGCCTTCTTTAGCTTAGGCTAAACAAACCAAGCTCTTTGAGTTTCCTCTCATAAGGCAGGTTTTCCATGCCTCAGATCATCCTAGTAGTTCTTCGCTGCACCTGTTTCAGTTTGGATTCATCTTTTTTAAACATGGGAGGCGAGAACTGCACACACTATTCCAGATGAGTTCTGACCAATGCCATGTATAATGGCACTAACGCCTCGCTATCTCTACTGGAAATACCTTGACTGATGCATCCTAGGACCACATTTGCTTTTTCATGGCCACATCACACTGGTCACTCATAGTCATCCTGTGATCCACTAATATGCCCAGGTTCTTCTCCTGCTCTGTCACTTCCAACTGATGTGTCCTAACTTAGAGCAGAATTTCTTGTTTAGTCGCTAAATGCATGACCTTGCACTTTCCACTATTAAATTTCATCCTATTTTTGTTACTCCAGTTTACAAGGTCATCCAGATCTTCCTGCATGATATCCCAGTCTTTCTCTGTATTAACAATACCTCCTCACTTGGTCATCCGTAAACTTTATTAGCACACTCCCACATTTTGTGCCAAGGTCAGTACTAAAAAGGTTAAATAAGATTGGTCCCAAGATCGATCCCTGAGGAACTCCACTAGTAACCTCCCTCCAGCCTGACAGTTCACCTTTCAGTATGACCCTTTTAACCAGTCTCCCTTTTAACCAGTTCCTTATCCACCTTTTAATTTTCATATTAATCCCCATCTTTTCCAGTTTAACTAATAATTCCCTATGTGGAAACTGTATCAAATGCCTTACTGAAATCTAGGTAAATTAGATCCACTGCATTCCCTTTGTCTAAAAAATCTGTTATCTTCTCAAA
Source organism: Mesoclemmys tuberculata (assembly GCA_007922155.1). NCBI lineage: Eukaryota > Metazoa > Chordata > Testudines > Chelidae > Mesoclemmys > Mesoclemmys tuberculata. Next base: position 70,484,283 of record ML675610.1, read on the forward strand.
GAAGGAGATCAGGTTGGTCTGGCATGATCCCTTGTGCAGCATGTCTTCAGCCCGCCCACCTTATTCCTTTGTTGGAGTAGCCAGCAAGAAGAACTGAGGGGGTGGTGGGGCGGCAGTTGTGTATATGCTTCCGGGGCATCATGAAGGCATCACTCCAGGGGGCACCAGAGCTGACAGGCATGTATCACTAGGGAAAAAGCTTCCGGCGATGGTACATGTGGCACAAGCACATCTACATGAGAATGGATATGAGCAACACATCTCGAAGAACAGTTATGGGAGATTAGTAACTGTTTTATTTACCCTTGGGCTAACTTATTTGTATATGTAAGTAATGCATTTCCCAGCTAGTTGTTTTCAGTGCCTTATGAAGATATGAAAGGCAAAATACCTTGTGTTTTGGATCATAGAGTTTTAATTTTGAGATTGTTCTGTTTGATGCTGTCCTATGTTTTCAGAGTTGTATTTTTTTTAAAACCTCTTATGACTCTAGAAAACTGAAGTTTTTAATGGCAAAATATTTTAAAGATGGCATAACACAAACCATCTGCAACAGTCATTTGGTTTAATGGTGTGTTTAAATCAATTGGGCAGCTTTTATAATCAGCTTTTATATTTTTACTGTAAAATAGAATACATGATTATCTTAGCATGCAAATCTAAATCTTTCCAATGTAATTTTTTTTATTTCTAGTGCCAAAAAAATCAGAATCTGCTGATGTGGAAGAATCCAAAATTGGAAATGAGGAGAGTGACTTAGAAGAGACATGTGTTGTACCCCACAGTTCTGTGTCTGTTGATAAAAGGCCCATACCAGTCAAGTCACCCAAGGTAGAGTAACCAACTACTGAATCACTCTTCTGAGCAGAAGCGCACTTAGAGAAAACTTTAAGGCTGTGAATGGCATGGTATCACAATCCAGTAATTCTGGCAGCCACATTTGAAATGCATAATTGTCTGCTTAATATCAAGTACATTATGGCTACTTTTTTAATGTTTTAATTAAATTTGTAGTGTAGCTTTAAAACAAGCTTGCACACCATGAGCTCTGACTCACCAGAGAGAAGCTTCCTTTAATTTGTTGTTTAAAATAACTTTTAACTCCTTGACTTCACTTCAGAATAAATCAAGCTAGTTGCTTTGTCCCATTGAGTACCAAGGCATTTGAAATGACACCTAATATATCTGATCATGGTATTCATTACATCAGTGAGTCTTTTCCTTAGTTTGAAGTCTAAGATTTTAAAATATTTTTTAAAAATTGCACATAGGAGCATATATAGTACTCTCAGCTTGTTTTCTTAATCAAAGAATTTGCTTAATTTAATACTTTCCAATTTAACAGGATAAATGGCAACCACTTCTGAGCACGGTTACAGGTGTTCACAAATATAAATGGCTGAAGCAAAATGTCCAAGGCTTGTATCCCCAGTCTGCTCTCCTCAACACCATTGTTGAATTTGCACTGAAAGAAGAGCCAGTGGATGTAGAAAAGATGAGAAAATGCTTATTAAAACAGGTAAAATGAGTAAAAATGGTTTTTCATGCATAAGCAATTACACAAACATGATTTATTTATTTTTTTAATTTTTTTATTGCAGTTAGAAAGAGCAGAAGTTCGTCTGGAGGGGATAGACACAATTCTGAAACTGGCCACTAAAAGCTTCTTGCTCTCATCTGTGCAATATGCTATGTTCTGTGGATGGCAGAGGCTTATTCCAGAGGGGATCAATATAGGGTAAGCAGATTTTTTTCACTTCTAATCTAGGTTTCTGACTGAGTGGGGGGACTGTAAAATAATCTTTCTTTTTTTTACTCACCTCTCCACCTCCTTAAACAAAGGGAACCTCTCACAGACTGTTTGAAGGATGTTGATCTGATCCCACCATTTAATAGAATGCTGCTGGAAGTAACTTTCGGAAAGTTGTATGCGTGGGCTATTCAAAATGTCCGGAACATCTTGTTGGATGCTAATGCCAGATTTAAAGAACTAGGTGAGCTTTAGTCTTAGGCTTAGTTCACTGATGTTGAATCAAAAAACTCTACTTTAAACATAATAGGTTTTGTGTACTAGCTTATCAGCACATTTTTAATGTCTTACTCTTCTTGCTTTTGAATATTTCTATAGAAATGTTCCATCCCCACCCCCCCCAACCAAAATAAGCTGACTTTCCAATATTTAGGAAAATGTTCTTGGTTCCTAATTGGTTGTTTAAGTGCTGTAACCTGTCACTACTCTGTATATCTTGGAACTTTCATTTGGGGATTCCTAAAGCCATCGGTAAAATAGAATTATTTTAAATTGTCAAGCAATGAAATTTATAATCTATTTAACTGTAGCTCTTATGCATTAATTTGCTCTGCATTATTTATATTTACTAAAAGGTATACTAATTCTGAACCAGGTATCCAACCTGTTCCTCTGCAAACCATTACTAATGAGAATGCTGCAGGACCAAGTCTTGGGACTATTCCACAAGCACGTTTTTTGTTGGTCATGCTCAACATGCTGACCCTACAGCATGGTGCCAACACCTTGAACCTCCTTCTCAACTCTGGCATGCTAGCATTGACGCAAACCACACTGCGGCTAATAGGTATGAAATCTTCCAATTTTTTGTTTGTAAGAATGCATACATTTTGAAACATGAATTATTTCATAGGTTTAACTTCCACTGCATGGTAAGTAGAAGGACAACTTCACTGGTTAAGAACTGGTGATCTGAGCCACTTAGCCATACTCCTACCCAGTCTGTAAAAACATGCGCCAGTGAAATGTAGTGACAGGGAGAACTTAAAGTGATAGGCTCTTTATTTCAGCAAAGACTTGATGAGCATTATGAAGAATTTCTTTTGATAGTTCTTGTTACAATCTGTGTGAGCTATAGGAATACATTAGTGGGACTTGTTAAAACACCTGTATTGTCAATTTGTTTCTGTAGGAGCTTCCCGTCTATACACAAAGAATGGAGGCAATTTTAGCATTTTGGCTGAAAGCTTCATTCACTTGATTCGTCATACTTCTTTCAAGTTAGGTATAATAGTTGAAGCTCTGTCTGGAGAAAAAAGAAACCAAAAGCAGGAAACAGTTATTCTGACAAGTTTGTTTAAGCTTTTCAGGTCTTTTTTTTAAAACTACTATAGACAGCAAAGGAAAAATGATGTTTCTGGAGGACTTGTTTCCATGCTGTCACTACTCCCAAAGTACCGCTTCAGCAGTCTTCATTGGTGGAGTTTATGCCGTTCCTGCTCAGAGTCTGCATCTCTATTCATCATATTGTCAAAATATCCCTATCCATCATATTCATTTTGTTGGGTTGAGAGCTGGGAAGGAAGGCCTCTCCAAAGCAGGCCTCTTGAATGGCCGGAAAAATCACACAATTCATCTTTCATTCTTTGCAGATAGTTAACCCAAACCCAAATCTTTCCCCAACAGCACGATTGACTGGACATGAGAGCGTTATGTCTCATATTTCGCCAGTGGGGCCATCCCACAATAGACTTATTCGCTCCCCCACTGAGCTCTCGTCCATAATTCTGTTCTAGAGCAGGACTGGGACAAGGATCAATGGGAGATGTTCCTCATCCCTTGGAGCAGAACGCTGCTCTACGCATTCCCTCCCTTTCACCTTTTCAGCTTTATATTTCTACCTTGACAGCATGTGATTATTCAGAAAGTCACCATCCCTCTTCGTCTCCACTACGGAGAGAGCCAGATGTGAGGCCATATCAAAACAATGCCTTTCCAAATGGATTTCACAATGCATTTGTATGTCACATGAACTCCACAATACACAGGCTCCCACCTCGATTAGAACACACTCCACAGGTGCTGCGTCAACATCCATCACTTTTTGGAACAATGTTCCCATTGACGACAGGATGACTATGAGC
>ML675610.1:70488576-70509744 GCA_007922155.1 Mesoclemmys tuberculata
ACTAGATGATCATATTGGTCCCTTCTGACCTATGAGTCTATGACACATAAGGGAACCAACATGGGCATCCTCAGATACTGTTGCTCGACATTATGCAAGACTCCATGGCAGTTACTATCTTTGGCCACACAGTACTGTCCACCACTGCACTATCTGCTCTGAAACCCCAACCTTCCAACTAGGGGCACTGCTTTGTAGTCACCTACAATGGAGCACCCATGGGGACATCACTCGAAGAAGAGAGGGTTACTCACTGTGTGCAGTAACTGAGGTTCTTCGAGATGCGTCGTGTCCTCCCCGCTCCCCCCCATGGGTGCTCCACTACCCGCCTTCCTCCCTCTCTGCTTTGGAGCTTAACTTATGACTTCGTGGCAGAGGAAGGAACGGAGGGTGGTTGGACCGCACAGCGCTATTTATGGTACCCATGTGATACAGGGGCAGTGCGCATGTGCAGGTTGCCAGACGTTGTTACTGAAGCTGTTTGACTCCAGACTTGGGCGCTGCCGCACCCACAGTGGAGCACTCATGGGGACACACATCTCGAAGAACCTCAGTTACTGCATAAGGCGAGTAATCCTCTATTTCCTATTTAGGGGAGTGAGTGTGTGTTTAATTGTCATTTCATATTAGGGTTTTGTGCTATAGCCCAGCACTATAGTATCTAAGTGGTTTTCATACAAAATAGATTGGCAGTTAGTAGGGGTTTCAGTGTGCTATATGGAATCTAGTTTTTCTTCCTTTTTAATGTGTGTGTCGTCATTTACTGTTTTATTATGACAGGGCTGGATGAGGAGTTAAGTAGGCAGTGCTTGAGCTCAGAGCAGTTGAACTTCTGATCTCAAAGTGATGGATTGCAGGGAGAGAACTTAAGTAAATTAAATTACTTACCCTTTTGTCTACAAATGGTAAACTTATTACTAAGGTATTGAAGGACTCTCACTTCCACCAAATGACAACCTAGTTGTAAGTCCTGTTGCATTAATTTCTTCCCAAGTAAAGACTGAAATTAGAGAGTCTGGGAACGTGAACCCTTAAATTAATAGGTAATTTTTCACTTGAATGATCCAAATTCCTGTTCTCCTTCCTACTGCTACATTTGCTTTATATGAAGGCCAAATCTATCGCCATCCAGCATCTTGACAGAGGAAAGAAAATACGACAAAGTCCGTTACCAGTAGTGTGGAAGAAGATCCCAGTGCATGAGTGGCAGACCTTTCCAGAGGGGCTACAGGTTCACTCGCCTGTTGGAACACATTCTGCTTCCTGGCTCGCCTGTGAGCATCAGGCTAGGCTCTCTGATGGCTCTCCATTAAGATTGTACCGGTCTTGACCTGGCTTCTCCAGACTGAGTCATTGTGGGCAGGGTTCTCTCATTTGTCAGTGGGAATTTCTTGGTACCTTGCTTGACCTTGTTGCTTTATCAGAGCTTTTACCTTTCTTTGCGTCATGGGTAGTTCTTGAATTCAGCAGATGATCTTGAGACATACGCTCCACATGTCCTAGCTAGCAAATCCCACATTTGTCCAGCATAGTCTGCACAGACTGTAGGCTTGGTTCTCTCAAGGATCTCGTTGTTAGTGATCTGCTGGTCCGAAGTGCTCAGAGTGCTTTTACTGAGACAGCAAAGGTGGAAGCTGTTCAATCTCCTGCTTGGAGTACCTGACCCAGCTTTCACAGCCATAAAGGAGGGTACTGAGGACACAAACCTGATAAATGGACACCTTTATGTTCATGGTTAGCAGCTGCTTGTTCCAGACGTGAGGTAAGTTTGCCAATGGTGAGAGAGGCTTTACTGATTCTCACATCAAATTCTCTATCAAGGCTAAGTGAGCTGGTTAAAGTTGAGCCAGGATGGTAGAAGTGATCCATGTTATGCAGAGCTTTATTATTGATGTAGATTTTAGGTGGGATGTTGATGCCTTGTGACATGACAACTGTTTTCTTTATACTGATTACCATGCCAAACTTGACACATGCATCAGAGAATTTATTCATCATGATCTGCAATTCATCAGATGAGTTAGAGATGAAAGCAGCATCATTTGCGAAGAGCAGATCTTGAATAATGAGCTGGTTGACATACTTTTTGTTCTGAAATCGCCTTGTATTCAGCAAAAGTGTACTTAAGAAGAATAGAGAAAAAGATAGAGAAAAAGAATATAGATATAGAAAAGATATCGAGAAAAAGATGACAAAACTAGTAGATGTTAAGATGCAGCCTTGCTTTTTGCTAATATGAGTGCTAAACTCATATATTCCATTTCCATACTGAATAGATGCCTTCATTCCCTCCATAGATCTCCTTAAACAGGGAGAGCACTTTTTGTGGATAGCCAGTTTTCGACAGGATCGTGTATATGCCATTCTTGCTAACTATGTCTAAGGCCTTTTGTAGGCCGATGAATGCTACATAGAGAGGTGCCTGTTGTTCACAGCTTTTTTCTTGCAACAAGTGCATTGTGAAGGACATGTCAGTTGTGGAGTGTCCAGCTCTGCACCCAGACTAGCTCTCAGGATAATCTCTCTCAGCAAGGGCTTGGAGTCTTCTCAGTAAGACCCTTGCATGCACCATGCTGACCACATTAAACAAAGATATCCCTTGGTAGTTATTGCAGTCTGCTCTGTCCCCTTTATTTTTTTATGAAGTAATTGTTTGCGTCTTTCAGATCCTAGTGTATGTGGCTTGCTTCATAGCAGGCACAGAGAAATGCACGGATGTTGCTCGCAAGCCTCCCCCTCCTGCCCCCCCAGGTGCTCTGATCATTGCCTGCTGCTTTCTCAGGCACATGCTCTTCGATAGGTTTCTCTACATCGTCAAGAGTTGGTGTTTTGGTTCAGCTCCTGCATCATTGGAAGCTAGGGAATGGCATTCAAGGCAGTATCACAGATAATGGAAATCTTTGAAAAGAGTTCTTTGTAATACTCAGTCCATGCCCATATGGGTAAGGGCTGGGAATGGTGGGGGCACCTAAATGGCTGACACGGCACAGGTAGCCTTAACAAAAATGGCCAGTGTGTCCTTGAGCTTTGCACCTCTTGTGAGCGGATAGTTTCAAATACCTATTTTGCTGGCAGCAAAGTCACCCCTGTTCAGGACACTGCCATCAGTTTGACCTTATCCTCCTCTGTTGGAGAAATATTCATGATGCACTGCATGTTCAGACAGTGCATAGCCCTGATTGCAGCACTAACCATGGCCTTATCAGGGCCAAGATTCAATTGCATTTTAAAAAATCCATCATGTGATGCCAAAAGCAAACTTTGCCTCAACATTGCTAACATGAAGTACTCTGACACTTGTGCAAAATGTTGGCGTGCCCTTGTGTGTTTCCGAAAATGATCAACTTGATTCTCCTGTGTTTGACACCGTGTGGGAAAATTTCAAGAATAAGACACTGGCTACTGCCAAGGATGTCTTTGAAACAACAAAGAAAAAACAATCTGACTGGTTTGCAGCATCTGAACATCAGCTGCACCCACTTACAGAAAAGAAAAAGCAAGTTCACCTAACTTTACTTCAACAGCTAACCAAGTTCAGCAGGCCAACTAATTACCTGTTCTTTTCTCCTCCTTTCTCCCCACTTCCCATGCAATACCCCTTAACTGTGCTTCCACCTCTGTTCACTAGGAGTGAGACTAGTTTTCTTTGATTTTTTTTTTCACGTGATTGTACTATCAGATGACTCTCCAGAATAGCATGTACAGATTTCTGATTTCATGTAGCTATATTGCTCAGCAACATATTTACTTGATACCAAAAGATCTGCAACTATTTTCTAGTCCTTTCACTGGACAACAGCTAGTGGTAAAGACCTAAGTAGCACTTTCTACTATTAGAGCTGCTTGGATGCTGGACTAAATCATCCTAATATTTCTTCCATTAGTCTGTATTACTTTGAACAAAAACGTTTGTTATTTATAACCCTTTAATTTTCAAAAGCCTAATTTCATAGTCTCAAAAAGCTGGAATGACTGCATCACTTGTTAATTCCTGCCTTCTGAATATGAACTTCTCATTTTAAGTATTAATATAACAAGTACTGTATGTAGTAAGAAGTTTTTAATTGGTGTGATAAAGGTCATGTCATAAGTTTCAAGCTAGTTTTTGAATTGTTTCTGATGGATGTTTCTTTAGGACCTAGTTCTGATAATGTTGAAGAAGATATGATTGCCTCTTCCCGTGGAGTTTCTGCCACAGTTTTGGAAGAGTCAAGGAAGGAAACCACACCAGTTCAGCTCCCTGTATCTGGACCAGAGCTGGCAGCCATGATGAAAATTGGCACCAGGGTGATGAGAGGGGTGGACTGGAAATGGGGTGATCAGGTAAAAAATTTTGTTCTACTTCTGTTTTGTAATATATCTGATGAATTTACTGACAGTATTAGTGGACTCTTAATGTGAGTTATGTAACTGGCAGGTTTTTAGGTAACAAAAAGACAAATATTTAACATGACATTAGATCTCATTTCTGTGTGTAGAGAAAATTCTTTTTCACTGAAACTTTTCTCTGTTAAATCACTATTTAAAAGGAAGCTGGAGTAATCTTGAATAATGTGTTAATGTTTCTGTGATTTTTTTTTAAAGTAGGTAATTGCCATCTGAACTAAAAATCGTTCTAATCTGAAAATGTTTAAAATGAAATTTCTAACATATGAAAGTGAAAAAAAATCTTGAGTTTTGAGAAAATATTGTGGGTTATTTTGTTTTACTGCATGCATACACAAGATTGGTGGAAAATTAGTGAGAAATTGTATAACTGATTTCTCATATTTGGCAAGGATTTGAGTTGTTCATTGACTGAGCTTTTCTGTTCTCTCAGGATGGGCCCCCTCCAGGTTTGGGTCGTGTGATTGGAGAGCTGGGAGAGGATGGCTGGATTAGGGTTCAGTGGGACACTGGAAGTACAAATTCTTACAGAATGGGAAAGGAGGGAAAATATGACCTGAAACTGGCTGAGCCACCACCTACAGCTCAACCCACAACGGAGGACTCTGATACAGAGGATGATTCTGGTTAGAAAACATACCTTTTTAGAATGGAGACAGAATTCTATCTTAATTTTCAGTGTTAGGATTTTGTAAGATCAGTGAAACTCATTTCACAACAGCAAAAATATTATCCGAAAAGGCTATTCTTTACTTACCTGACAGAAATTTACATATGGCTGATGTTCCCCTTTAACATAGCAAGTCATTTTGAAGGGACAGGAAGGTCAGTTATTGTATCTGCTGAACATGCATTTGGCAAGGAGGGCACTACTGCCCAACTGCTGTGATTTCAGTGCTAGTATCATGGCAGGCACATATGAATACGATACTGCTAATTCTGATGCAGAAAATTGTAATAAATATTCCGAGGAAGTGGCTTGTCACAGCTTCCTCTTCTTTGGAGTTGCTCTGAATTTCACCTTTTTGAGGTGTTCGTTGTTATGGGGAAAATGGTGCTGTGGGAAGAGCTTGGAAATATCCACAATACTATATAACTTTCAATTTATACAATGGTGTTTGAAATATAGGATGCTTTGCATGATAAGAGTTATAAAAATCATACTACTTCAAGTAGTGTCTCTATGGGCACTCCGCTTCAGGTGTGCATGCACCTCTCAAGCTCTTGAACAGAGGTTTTCTGCTAGCAGTGCTTTTTTGGTCTACACATGTGCCACATGCCTCCTTGTGCCAGACACCGAGACCCATACAGGGGTGCATGAGCGAACCAATGGCAGTTCCTTCTCTCTTGGCTTGGCCTGAGACGGAGCTCTAGAGTGCCTGCCTTGCATGTGCCTCAGCTGTTTTGTATTCTTCTTCTTATAATGGTTTAAGATTATTTAGTATAATATAGTTTAATAGCAGTTATAGTTTAGTAGTGAAAGGATAGAGAGGTGGAAAAATAAACTTTCTCCTTGCGGAGCTTTGTCTTCCTGGCAGAGCATGCCTGGCTTGTCAGGGCTGCAAAAGCTGCCTTTCCTGGCTATACCTAACAAGACTACACCCATGAGTGGCAGCCATTCTAAGTGTCGGTTGCTTGGGGGAGTCCTGTGTCTCCCAGAAGGGCAGTTTCCGCCTAGCCCTGATGTCTACGGCAAGTAAGAACAAGATTAAGCTCAGACTGTTAATGAGGGAGTGCTCACTTCAGTAAGCATCTGAGTCAGGTCAGGAGCACACCCCTCCACTGCTCCGTACAGCTGTCTCTGGACAGATACAATGCCCCTTCGACCTTGGCACAGGCTTCCCTAAGAAGGGGAGGTTGTGGGAAACTGCTGGGATGGCTCCCAAGAAAAGGAGTACAGACTCTCATTTGAAGAGGCCTGCTCCGAAAAAGCTCAGGTCCCCTGCGAGCTCTACGGTCTCCGAATCCTCAACCTTTTCGCTCGGTTCTATGGAGTCAAATGACTCCTCTTCAGGTACTGGCAGAGCTGGAAAACCCCAGAACTCAAGGGGCAGACAGGGCTTCCTTACCCTTTACCAGGGACAAGGAGGGCAAGCATAAGGACCTTGGTCTGGCACTGTTGCGCTCAGTCCCACAGCTGGCGCGTACCCGGTTGGCATCTTCAGTACCAAGCAAGCAATGGCAGCAGACTCCATCAGCATCCACATCGGTATGCCCACCAGCAGTGGTACGGTCAGCTTCTGCTACCCCATCGACACCGATTCCTTACTTGGTACTGCAAGAGTTTAGATATGCAAGGGATCTGTTCATAACAGATGAGCCTCAATCCCTGCTCCTCATGGGTAACGAGTGTATTTCAGTACCGAGACCTCAGTTTCCAGACTGCTTACGATGCCCTGGTATCACAGGACACCCTGCCCTTTTCTGTGGGGGTCCACCACTGGACAATGCTGAGGAGGGTGAAGGGGACTTCCAGTTGGTCTCTCCTATTTTGGTCAAGGGTTCCCTACGTATCCTGTCATTGATTGACAGTCACAGAGAAGATCATGACCACGATGGTGGAACCAATTCTGCATGCCACTCCTATAGCAAGCCACCCTCCCCTCCCCCCCGTGGCTTTATTGGGATCTCTGGTTTGCTTACCAAAAGCCGTTCTACAGACCAATGGTACTGTCTCAGAGGGAGACTAGGCTTGTTCAGTCCTCTCCTCCCTATCCCCTCCCACAGGAGGAGATATTTGAGGAAGGGAGTCCAGAGTGGATAAAGAGGCCACCCCTCAAACACCTATTATATCCTTGTCTTCAAACAAAGCAGTTGTGACTCCACCACTGTCCATGGCTTCTGATTTTCATGAATTTCAATATCTAATAAGCAGGGTAACTGACATTTTTCAAATTCCACTCAGAAGTCAGGGATTCATAACATAAGTGGTTAGTTATTCTACAATCAGCAATGCCCTTTGGGGTGGTATTAACCATCAACAAGGTGCTCCTGAGTCTAGCTAAGCAAATACGTATTATTCTACCAATGTGTAAAAGGATGGATTAAAAAAGTATCATGTTCCCCCAGACGACTCTGATTTCTTGTTCTCCCATCTTCCACTTAACTCTCTGTTAATGGATGTGGTAAATGAGTGGGGGAGGAACACTTCCCCATGTCTGCTCCATGTGAAAAGGACTAAAAGGGATTGGATCTATTTGGCCAGAAGTTCTTGTAGTTCAGGCTCAAGAACTATCAGGCAGTCATGGCCAAATGCAATTTCACAAGCTATAGTAGATTGATGGCCTTTATTGAACACTTGCCACAGGAACATATGGAGCAGTTCCAGTGTATTATTTCAGAGGGCCAATTATTGGCCAGGACCCCTCTTCAAGCATCTGTGGCGATAGCTATATAGTGGGCATCATGGCTCCAGCTCCTGGTGTTTCAAAGAGAAATAAACACCGTATGGTTGTAGGCTTTTCTTGGAGACACATGGTGGACACTGTAGGACTGTAGAGCCACTTTGTTCGTTGGGCATTTATATACCTACAGATGAGAACTGCTTAGTAGGGCACAAATTGCCCAGAGATCACAGCCTGCTCCTTATCTGTAGCCTTGTTGTCCAGTGTGAGGAGGCATAAGGCACATGTGCAGGCCAAACGGGCAGTGGTAGTGGAAAATATCTAATCAAAGGCTTGAGAGTTGTATGTGCACCTGAAGTGGAGCACCCATAGGTAATGTACATCTTGAAGAACTGCCGTTTTAACCTTTTTCAGAACATTCTGTTTACTCTGTCAGCTTGTTACTAAAGTAATTATTTTATCTTTTGCCTCTTGCTCCAGAAGGAGAACAAGCTGAAAGGAATCTTCACCCCACTTCCACAATGCTGATGAGTACCGTGAATCTGTTACAGACACTCTCTCTCTCTGCTGGAGTCCATGCGGAAGTCATGCAGAATGAAGCGACCAGAACTTTGTGTGGATTGCTTCGCATGCTGGTGGAGAGTGGGACGATAGATAAATCAAGTATGTGTAGCATGACGTAGTCTGACCCAATAAACCCATCAGTTCTCAGATGGAATATCTTACCTGATTTTGTGATCATTCCTTTATTTAATTCTTAACCTTTTAAGGTTGAAGTTCAGTAGCACATTTAGACATTCTCAAAGCATCAGTGTTATATATTTGAGCAAACATCACAAATTGTTTTCAGAATAGAACATGCACTTCTCTATTAGTGCTGGTGTGCTGCTTGCTATACAAAGCCCAGACCATTTAACTGGTAAATGGCTTACATTATAAGGAATCCAAGTCAAAAAACTTTCCAGGTTGGGAAGGACAGCATGACTTTATAATCATATTTATAATAACCGTGTTAAGCTATTTCTCTGAAATGGACATAATTGTAAGGTGGTATAGTCAGTGTATGGGTGAGAATTTGCTTGCAATAGATGTTCTCTCTTTACTGGGGTATGCTAGAAATTAATTCTTAATGGACTTAAACTAAATTAGAAGTCAGTTAATTAAATTTATATTTAGGAGCAATTTTGTAGCAGAGTTTTAAGATCTGTCTAACAAGGTGGATCACTTTGAGAATTGTGGTACAGTTGGCAGAAAAGTCAACTGTTTATGTATTTTTATTTCCAGCTTCCTTGCCAAATAAGTTGGTTTATAAAGAGCAGCATAGAAGCTGGTGCACGTTAGGATTCATTCGAAGTATAGCACTCATGCCTCAGATGTGCAGCACTCTTAGCACATCTCAGTGGATAACTTTGCTAATGAAAATTGTGGAGGGGCATGAATCTTTCACTGCTGCATCACTACAGAGACAGGTAATGTGTTTCCAGATCATTTTCATTTGCAGTGACTTTGATAGGTTCATTTGTTTTGTTACAGTAGAGTTTAAAAAAGTTTTGAAGGTCTTTTTATTTTCTTTAGTTGGAGGAAAGATATCAATGTTCTTAGTTTAAAAATCCTCCTGCAAGTTAACACTACACAGCAAAGTAATGTAAAATGTTGTTCAATCTCACAATGCAAGAGAGAGAGTTTGTTGGCTAATGTGGGCACAGAGAGACTGCTAAGAAAGGAGATGAACTGGCTATGCACATAATCTCTATAACCACCACAAATAAATTAATAAAAAATGAACAAACTCAAACTATTTTAAATAAAATAACCAAACAGTTTTGCTTGTCTGTACTTGTTTTTTTTTTTAATTGGCATGCTACATCTTTTGCATTCTTAATGTTAGTGATAAAGTGTGAGTGATCCAAAACAGCTCAAAGGAAGGGGTTACCAACCAAGTATGACACACCAGTATACAGTTCTATCACTTGTGTAACTTTTTTCCATTTTAAAAACTTTTCTTATGACCGCAAAATTCGGATGTATAATTCTCCATTAGTGGTGCGTTTCAATTGTTTACATCTTCTCAAGGGTGGCTCTGCCTGTTAACTTGGGGCAGGAATATACAAACTTTATCCTGATCTCTTCCTCAAAGGATACATTAAGGCTGTGACTTTCTTTCAGTATATACATCACAGGCAGTTTAGATGCACTCATGCAGGAACTAAGTTGTGTTCTTACCCCTGTGATCTTTCTTCAGATTCTCTGTCTCTAGCCAGTTAAAATTAGTGGTATTTCAACTTTGCTACTTTACTCTGACCCTAGCTTTGAACCAGTTTTGGGACAGTAGTTAACATTTTCTTCCTCCTCAAAAATGGGAGTGCTTCTTCAGCATGTTTGAACAAACACCTGCAAAAAGCCAGAAGGTGCTCTATTTGTCAAAGGGGCCCTCTTAGGAGCTGCAGAAAGAGAACTCTCATGCATTGGCTCCTTGCCTGCAGAAGCCATTCTTCCAGGGAAGGATGGTCAGACTGGATGGCCTGTGATGGGCCACACTGTTTTTGCACATGGCTCAAAACTTACCTAGAGATACCTCTGCAGTGGTGGATCAGTCCTCTGTGTCCAGGACCCAGAAGACAAGGCTATCCTCATTGGAGAATAGTCAAGTGTAATAAGTAGCCATCCCACCTCCTCATTTGGGCCGGGATCATGGGTGTGTGTCAAGGGGATGATGGCAACAAAACTCTGGAGTCCTGGACTCTGGAGACATACCTGTGTTGTTGTCTTAGTTGTATACTGCAAGAAAGATGAAGCCTACTTGTATCGGACAGGGGTGTTCACGCCTAAAAAGAAAATCAATGCATAACCATTTTACAACTTAAAATGCAGATGCATATTTATTTACTAAGTTGAGTGACTATGATGCTAAGCCTGCCTTTCGTCCCGAGTTGGCTGTTGATAGAATATCAGAAGAGTTGGCTCTGTTAATTTCAAAAGCTTTTTTACATTGTACAGTAGGCCTTCGCTGTATACAAAAGCTCCTTAAACATTATAATTCTTACGTTTTTGTGTATTTTTCTGGCTGATGCTTGCACTCTACCTTACATCTTCCTTACATTGTTAGGCTCCTGTGCTTTCGTTGGGATCGAGTTAGGGTGTAAACTAATTCACTCCAAAGGATGTATTCTTTGAGTGCTTACTGATGTTGATTCCTCCGAGTAGGTGTGCGTGCGCTATGTGTGTCTCTCCTTTTGAGGGACTGGCTCTGTTTTCTGAGCAGACAGACTCAAAGCTCCATAGCCTCAAGGATTCGAGAGCTACACTGAAGTCTCTGGGGTGACATACCCCTGTGCCACAGAGGAAATACTTCAAACCACAGCCCTGTCTCTCTTATCAATCCTAACCCAGGGAAGATTACAAGAAAGAGCATGGCAGGAACTATAGAAGGAGGCCCACTCCATCTTCTTCCAACCAAGGATCCGGAATGGCAAAGCAGTCCTCCAGTTCTAAGCAGAACTTTTGAGGGTTGGCCAATGGACAGTGCACCAATTCGGAGCTCAGATCCATTATCCCTGTGGGGCTTTTGTTTTTGGACCGGTTATTCCACTTCTACTGCGCGTGCACCAAGATTGCTGGGTACTATGTACAATAGAACTGGGATACTCCCTTCAATTCAATTGTCTTCCTCCCCTTCACACCCACCCTCCCCATCCTTCAAGGACCCTTATCATGAGCAACTTCTAATCCAAGAGGTGCAGATGCTCCTAAAAGTAGGAACGGTGGAAGGAGATGCCTTGGGAGCTAAGGGGTTATTTCCTAATCCTGAAAACCAAAGGCAGTCTGAGACCCATCTAGGACCCATGAAACTGCAACAGATTCATGAAGAAGCTGAAGTTCTGCATGGTTTTTCTGGCCTCCATTATTCCCTCTCTGGATCTGGGGGATGGGAATATTGCCCTTGACTTGAAGGATGCATATTTACACGTATCTATTAACCCAAGTCGCAGAAGATTCCTCCAGTTGGTAGTGTTCACGGTCCTCCCCTTTTGCCTATCGGCGGTCCCATGCGTGTTTACGAAGTGCACGGCAGTCATTGCTGCATTCCTGAGGAAATGTAGATGCAGGTCAGTCCATACCTTGACGACTGGCTGATCAAGGTCACACGAAGGTGCAGGTGGAGGTGGATGTAAACTTGATAAGATCAATCTTTGACAAGCTGGATCTGTTGGTAAAGGTGCAGAAGTCAACCCTTATTCCCACCCAGAGAACAGAATTCATAGGAGCAGTACTAGACTCAGGCCAAGCCAGGTCATTCCTGCCAGAGTCTTGTTTCCGGACTATGTGCTCCATCATAGAGGGCTTAAGGTGCTAGTCAACCACCACAGTATGGAGCTTCCTGAATCTGCTGGGACACATGGCAGCATGCACGTATGTCAAACAGCATGCAAGTCTGTGGCTCATTCCTCTCCAGATGTGGCTAGCTTCAGCATATCATCTAAGCTGAGACCACCTGAACAGGGTAGTCTTGCTAGTTCCCACAGTGAGAGACCCTTAGTTGATGGCTCAATCTGCAGTCTGTTTGCACGAGTTCCCTTTTCCACACCTTACTCCTCGTTGTCTCTAGTTATGGATGCGTCAGCAATGGGGGGTGGGAGGGCTCAAGATACAAGGCCTTTGGTCCCAAGTGGAGCTATCACTACATATCAGCATCAGAGAGCTGAGAGCAGTACACTTGGCTTTCAGACTTTCCAAGCCCACCTCCAGGGCAAATGTGCATCAGTCATGACTGACAGTACAACAGTGATGTTTTATATAAACAGGGTGGAGTACGCTCCTCTCCCCTGTTCCAGGAAGCCCTCAAACCATGGGTCTTTTGCATAGCTCACTCAATACACCTTGAGGCATTTTACATGCCAGGGTCTCATAATGAATTGCTGAACCATTTCAGCAGGTCTTTCTCGAACCACGAGCGGTCCATTCACCCGGACATTGTGAACAGCATTTTCCAATGGTGTGGCGTTCCCCATAAAGACTTGTTCACACCAAGACACAAGGGGAAGTGCTTGCAGTTCTGCTCCTTCCTAAATCTCAGCTTGGGCTTGGTTATGGGTGCATTTCTCCCTTTGGGGGACCATCTGTTCTATGTATTCCTGCCAATCCCACTCATCCATAAGGTACTGCTGAAAATCAGGAGGGAAAGCCCCATGATTTTGATAGCCCCAGCTTGGCTGCGTCAGCATTGGTATTACCACACTTCTTGATCTGTCAGTGTAAGTTCTGATTAGCCTGCCTCTAGTTCCAGGTTTAATCACCCAAGATCAGGGCTGCCTTTGGCATCCCAACCTTGAGTCTCTCCACCTTACAGCATGGAAGCTCTATGGCTAAACCCCCTGGAGTTGTCATGCTCAGGACCCATTAGAGAAGTCGTCCTCAGCAACAAGAAACCATCCACTAGGGCCATATACCTGTTTAAGTGGAAAAGATTCTCAATCTGGTTGATGAGTAGGTGAAGCTCCTTTTTGCAGTCATCAATATCCTTCATCCCGGACTATTGGTTGCATCTGAAACAGCAAGGTATTGTTAATCAAGGTACACTTGGCTGCGTCCTTGGAGTTTCAGCCATGCATTACTACCTGATGGGTCTTTGGCAGTCCAATGGTTGGGCACTTAAGGTCTACATAGGCTATACTGTCAAATGTGGCAACCGATTCCCACATGGCACCTCAACCTGGTACCATCTGGGCTAATGGGGCCTCCTTTTGAACCCCTTGCAACATGCTCGCTGCTTTACCTATCTTGGAAGGTAGCTTTCCTCGTTGCCACAACATCAGGCAGGAGGATCTCTGAACTTAAGGCTTTCATATCTGAGCCTCCATACATGGTCTTCTACAAGGACAAGGTTCAATTACACCCTCACCCAGTCTTCCTTCCGAAGGTGGTCTTGCAATTCCACAGAAGCCAGGACACATTCCTACCAGTCTTTTACCCAAAGCCATATGCCAAGAATCAAGAACAGAGACTCCATTCCCTAGATGTCAGGTTGGCATTGGCTTTTCACATCGAATAGACAAAACCGTTTAGGAAGATGACTCAATTATTTGTAACAATAGTGGACAGAATGAAGAGCCTTACCAGTCTCTTCTCAAAGAACATCATCACGGGTTATGTCCTGTATCTGTGTGCTATGACTTGGCAAAAGTACCTGCGTGCCCCCCCTCCCTGCCCGACAGCACATTGCACAAGGGCACAGGTGTCCTTGGCAGCATTCCTGGCACAGGTCCCAGTTTAGGATATCTGTGGGGCAGTAACATGTCATCTCTCCACACCTTTGCTTCTCATTACACCATCATGTGACAAGCCAGGGACGATGCTGCTTTTGGCAGAGCAGTGCTGCGATCTGCATGTCACTAAGCTCCAATTTCTCTTCCTGTGTAACTGCTTCAGAGTCACTTATTTGGCATCAACCTGAGCAAGCACTCAAAGAAAAACAGTTATTAACCTTCGGTAACTGTTATTCTTCAAGATACGTTGCTCATGGCCATTCCAAGACCCACGTACCTACCCCTGTCATAGTCAGCCAGCAAGAAGGAACTGAAGAGGTGGGAGGCTGACACTATCAGGGCACGATACCAAAGGGCTCCAGAATTGATCTGATTGATACCATTATGGAAGAAACCTTTAGGCAACTGCGCACATGGCCTGTGCACACCTACTTGGAACAGACATGAGCAACAGTTACAAAATGTTAGTAACCATTTTTTAGCATGACTGCTATTGGTTGTCATATTTGGAATCTTAACCATATTTCTTCCCCATCCTTGTGTTTTAATTCCTATTCTGTTACTACTTCGTTTTCAAGTCTTGAGGTTGATCTTACTTTTTGCCGATCAGTGTGAAAGTCTACCGTGCCTTGAGTACTTTGATGCTAGACTGTGTTAAATTAGAGTTGCCAGTTTTGTTTGGATGTATTCCTGGAGGCTTCATCATATGATCATCTTTAATTAAAGATCAATCTTCAATTCCTGGAGACTCCAGGACAATCCTGGACGACTGCTAAATTAGCACAGTTCCTTTTAATATTTGACGAATGAGTAAACAGGTGAGATAATTATTAGGTTGCTTTGGACCATTACATTTCAGTGACCATCATTGTAGGGAAGAGCACAAGAGATGGTTAATAGTTAAGTCTTTCATCTTTATTTAGATATTTCTAATGCATATGTCCTTGTATTAGACCTCTGATCCTACAGAACTTGTTGGCTGAAATGACTTTAAATAAAATAACTCTAATTCTAACATCTCTTTTTAGATCCTTGCTGTGCATTTATTACAAGCGGTACTTCCGTCCTGGGACAAAACTGAAAGGTCAAGAGACATGAAATTTCTTGTGGAAAAACTATTTGGTTTCTTAGGCAGCCTACTTAGTACTTGCTCTTCAGATATCCCACTACTCAGAGGTAGAGCAATTTTTTCCTTAATGGTTTAATTTCTTTTTCGTATCTTAAATCAGCTACTGAGATTCTGCTATTTTTTTTCAGAATCTACTCTGAGGAGGAGGAAGGCCAGGCCTCAAGCATCTCTAACTGCAACTCACAGCAGTACTTTGGCAGAAGAGATAGTGGCATTGCTGAGGACACTCCATTCACTAAGCCAGTGGAATGGACTCATAAACAAGTACATCAACTCTCAACTAACCTCCATCACCCACATCTTTGCAGGAAAACAGTCAGAAGGGGTAGTTTCCACGTTTTAAAATTAGCTCATTTTTCTATAGAAGTGTTTAATTTTTAATGTTTTAATTATTAAAACTATTTTAACAATGTTAAATCTTAATTTTAAAACCATTTTATATAATTTTTTTTTCATATCGTAATTTTCAACTGGATTGATGAATATATAAATGCTTTCTTATGAAGTAGATAGAAGTACTAGTTTTCTCCCTACAGTTATTTTTACTATTCTTTATCAGGCTGTATTAGAAGACTACCTCACTGATTCTGAGAATCCAGAGGTGGGAGGCCTAATGGCAGTACTAGCAGTGATTGGCGGAATAGACAGTCGCTTGAGATTAGGTGGACAAGTAGTTCATGATGAATTTGGAGAAGGCACAGTGACACGCATCACACCAAAAGGAAAAATCACTGTTCAATTCTATGACATGCGAACATGTAGAGTGTGCCCCCTAAGTCAACTAAAACCGGTAAGTGCACCTATCTTGGGTCTTTAATAGTGTAGAAAGTGTGAAAAGTTTGATTTTTGTGAACAAGAAACTTAAGATGGCGTTGTTTTATGAAGAGTAATAGGCTAGTCTGACCAGTGAGTAGGATGTATGGTATAAAAATTTGTTGTTCAGGGAGTATTTATCTGCCAGTCCCACAACTGCATGGTTTAGTTGTACTCATGTGCAAATCAAGGCAGTGTTCATGCACATCTTTGCAGGATCTTTTATTCATAAGAAGAAAAGATACATTAACTCAGGTTAGCTGTCTTCCCTAGTTAAAAAGGTGTGTGAACTCAGGGTTAAATCCTAGTGAAGACAAGACAGCTTGTAGTTTTCATGGGGAAAACTATTAACTCAATCTGCTAATTAGTGTGAAAACTAGAAAATGATTTGTCACTAGGATTTTACCTGGAGTTCGTTCTCTCTGTCTCTCTCTCTCTTTGGGGAGGGGCAGGGGGTGGAATGGGGGGCTAATAAAGTCACAGCATAAGAGGCTCCCATGCACTTAAAACTCCAGTCTGCTACAGGGGTTGCAGTACTCCCTCATGCTATCTTCTTCTCCTTTCTGAGACACTCAGGTCCCTGAGGCACTTTCTACTTATGACTACAGCCCTAACAGCTCCTCTCTTTTCTATGAGTATTTAGAGACAGAATTTCTCCAATTGTTCCAGATCAAGAGCAATTAATTAAACACTATTTATCCTTTTAAAATATAAACAATCTGTAAGTGTTTATGCATTTCTAAAGATTTGAAAAATTCTTATCAACCTTTTGATTCTTTTAGCTTCCAGTGGTGGCTTTTAATGTGAACAACTTGCCATTCACTGAACCCATGTTGTCTGTTTGGGCTCAGCTGGTAAACTTGGCCGGAAGTAAAATAGAAAAACACAGAATGAAGTCTCCCAACCAGGGTCTTTCAGGTATGGTTTCCTGTTTGTCATGAATTAGCTCTTCTCTGGAAAATATTGGTAACATAAAGCAGTAGTAGGAAGGTCGTTCTGTGGAAGATTGACTTCTACCTGGTCAGTATTGAATAGGAAGTGGCTTATGAATGCACATACTTCACTTTGGTGTGAGTGGTGGTAAGAGTTAGTATGCTGGAGAAGCACATACAAGTATGCAAGGAACTGCATTGATGTATTGTAGAGGGAATCCAGTTGATATCTTTGCTGGAAAAATGCCTGCTACCTATGAAGTAAAAGTAGGTTGAGGCTGCAGTCTTTGTTGTGTATTGAATTGTCTGAAAATGCATCTTGATGCATTTGATATCTATCTAGTCTGCTCTCACCACTGGTTTTACCTGTTGCATTTTAAACAGAGCGAGACTTAAGGTTTGTCTAGACAAACAGTGTCTGTCGGTCTGTCGTGACTGGTCTGTCTGTCAGTAAGCTGGGGTGTAAATCTACACACTAGCGTGCCATTTGCAAACTCTGTGTGGACCCTACTACTTCATATTAAAAATTGCCTAATGTGCATTGACATTACATCAGTGCACATGAGCAGGGTCCACACACACAGCTGGTGCACCACACACTAGTGCACTGTAAAATAGCATGCCAGATTGCCACCCACTAACTGCTGTTCTGTAGAATCTAGACAGACCTTAAGTCCCTGAACTGCATGAGAGCTGAGCGTTACTGTCTTAGTATTAACATCATGGTTAGTAGGTCCAGTATGGGTATCTTACGATGCATTTCAAATGTTATATTTTAGTCCTGGTCTGAGTTTACCATTCATGACTGACTGTACTAAAATGTATTTTTGTGATGGGAGTGTCAGCTCATAAAAATAAATGTTTGCCTTTTTTTACTTTGAATACTATTGCTGTCTGTTTTTTTAATATTTAAATAGCCATTTAATGTTTTTGGTAGGTCAAGTGGATTTGGATCTGCTGAGATGCCAACAGTTAAAACTGTACATATTGAAAGCAGGGCGAGCTCTGCTTTCTCACCAGGATAAATTAAGACAGATCTTATCTCAACCAGCTGTACAAGAGGCTGGATCGATTCCCACAGGTATAACTTTTTATCTTGACAATATCAGTTTGTTGTCCTTTCAGCCACATGCTTTGCAATATTTAACCTCTTGCTGATTATTAGTCTTCAAAATAAAAAGTCATCTTCAATGTCTTCTCTAATTTAAAATGTAACTAATGTGTGGTTATGGATTGTGTGATTGTCATTTGGCAGCTATACTTGATGAGTATGTACCTTGCATGTTGTCGTCTGAAGATAGAACTCAGGTTTTTGGCATCAAAGACTCAGAGGATCATTTAGAAATACTTTTTGAAACACTTTATTGGTCCTGAAAGTGTTTCTACTTATCCTGTTGTTTCTAGACTAGTCAGATAAGCATTTTGAACACTAAAGTGTTGATCACCTTACTTATTAAATTACTCTAATATTTTTGTTGTTTGAATAATAAATGTATAAACACCTTTCAGTGCTACTCCAAAACTTAAATAAAACATGTTTGTACCTCCTGTTTTGGCTCCTTTTCTCATCTCCAAAGTGGTGATTGATGTCTTAAGCAGTTCCTCTTTCTACTTCAAGAGGAGCTACAGTCTGTGGATTGAAATTAAGTGCAGAAAATAGTGACCTTGGGGGATGGTTGAGATAAGGAAGTCTAATGTCTATTCCACTTTAGTTCATTGGGCTCCTCTGAAACATGTGAATGAGAACCGCTCAACTTATCACCAGATGCCCCTTCTAAATTCAGTGGGAGATGGAACACAAATGAGTTAGTCTAAAATGTTAAACTTACATATAGTTTGTGCAGCTGTTGAGATTTTACAAATGTTAACATTCAAAAACAAATAAATGAACATGTATTAATAAATTAGGTAACCAGCTTCATTACATACTTCTAATTTTCATCTTGCTTTCATTTTACTGATTTTTAGCAGCTGATTACTCACCCATTGCAAAAAAACTGAAGATTAATACTTTATACCTCCTGAAAGCAGGGTTTTAAAATGTTCTCAGATTGTATAAAGTATTGATTACTGGTTCTGTGGCTTTTGCGCTAGCATCTGTTAAAATCATGTTGAAATTCAACTGAATGTTGGAAAAGGCAAGATGATCAGATTGATGCCATTTTTAAAGTTTGACATCCTCTGATTTGTCACAGTTAGAAACAAATGCTGTATTACTAGCATGGGGAAAATGGAATGCTGGGACTTCCTTATTTTACATAGTATTTCTTTCTAATCTTTTCTAGTTACAGCTGTTACTGGTCTTGGGTAACAAATTTTGAGTTAGTGTATATTCATTTCCTGCTTCTACCACTGGAGCTATCGGAGGACATCTTTCAACTGAATGTCTTTCTGTAATAGCATAAAATCTGTTGTGAATAAGTTTGTTCATATATTTTTGTTTCATGTACACTTACGGTACATGATTGATTATATAAAAGAATGAATGATACTTTTGAACTGAGACACATTTACTGTTACTATCACATTTTTAGGGGGAAAATTGTTAGTTATTCTTATTAATTTGAACCATACTAGTCCAGTTGTAGGGAGAGTGCACACTATTGATTTTGCTTGAACTTGTTGACAATTTCTTCATGTTAGAGTTAATAGAACACTCTATTTTTATAGCCAGCTATCAGGTTGAAAGCCCAAGAAATGTGGACTCCTGGCATTTATACCAAAAGGAGTATAAACTTAAAGGAGATGTGAAAAATACAGAATCTGAACCCAGTCAGACAAAATGAGGTGCACTCTTTTGGTGGAGAGGTGATTGCTGGGGTCATGGAATATTTTTCCAATGACCCTCTCTTTTAGAGAGAGAGAGGGCTCTATCCAGAGCCTGTCAAACATGGTCTCAGCATCAGAGGGGCAGGTAACTAAAGAACTATACCAAGGAGTCTTTCGGAGCTATGTATGCTTCTTTTTGTAACAGTATTAGGTCTGGTAAAATAAAAATTCAAGCTTAATTGTGCATGTCCACTACACTGAGTGGCTTCTGCCAGACTAACTCTAGTGCTGGGTCCACACTGATGGCGGCTAATTCACCACCGTCAGATAGATTGTTCTGGATTGACTGAGTGGTCTGCGTAGACCCGCTCAGTCGATCCAGCAATCGATGCAGGAAAACCACCCCGGTAAGTGGCGTAACGCTGCGTTGAAGGGAACACTGTTCCCTTCGGCACAGTGCAGTGTGGACGGCGCGTGGAGCAGATGCAGCGAAGTCGATGGGAGATACGCAAGTGACATAAATCACGTGCGTATCTCCCGTCAACTGCCGCTGAATCCTGAAGGTAAGTGTAGACCAGGCCTATGTATGGTAGTAAAGCTAGTGTTTGACTAGAAGTTTAACTCTTTGGATGGTTGTGTTCAGGAAACGTGGTGTACTGCACACATTTCCCTCTAAATGCACACCTAAATTTGAGATGGAATGTGGTGGACATCATTCCTTATCGACAAGACACTTTAACTGAGCATAATTTACCTTATATTAAATGTAGTTTTATTGACTTGTTCGTTTCAGAGGATGGAGCAGTTGCATCCCCTGACATAGGCGATATGTCTCCTGAAGGACCTCAACCTCCCATGATCCTCTTACAGCAGCTTCTGACAGCTGCTACTCAGCCATCACCTGTGAAGGCAATATTTGACAAACAAGAGCTTGAGGTACAGTCAGCGTTCTTTCTTTGTTTAAAGCTTTCCACTGAGCACTCTTAATTCAAATTCCTATCGAAGACTGTTATTTCATGCTCTTCTAATTTTTCCAAGATTCTGTAAATGAAGCTGAACACTTATTGGTGTACAATATATGTAGATTGCTTGTTCTACCTAGATTTGAGTGTGTATTTACTTTTCTTCAATTAGGCTGCTGCTTTGGCAGTGTGCCAATATCTAGCGGTAGAGTCCACACATCCTTCAACTCCACTGTTTGAAGATTGTAGCTCCAGTGAGGCCACAACACCTGTCACAGTGCAGCATATCCGACCTGCAAAAGTGAAGAAGCGCAAGCAATCACCCATTCCACCCCTTCCTATTGTAGTTCAGCTTATGGAAATGGGATTTCCTAGGAAAAACATTGAATTTGCACTGAAATCGCTCTCAGGAACCTCTGGAAATGCTTCTGGATTACCAGGTATTTTATGTAGTTACCATTAATAATGTTATGGGGGGGGAGGAAGGAAATTAACAGATTAAAATGCTACTAGTGTAGAGAATTTTACGGCGCTGGTGAGACCCCACCTGGAATATTGTGTGCAGTTCTG
>ML675610.1:70510144-70699877 GCA_007922155.1 Mesoclemmys tuberculata
CTATGAGTCTATGAGTCTAATTTAACCCTCTGTATGACAGCCTGACAGTACCAAAGAAGGCCATATTAATTTGGTTAGCTTATTGTTTTCTTTGCTAGGAGTGGAAGCCTTGGTTGGTTGGCTGTTGGATCACCCTGATGTTCAGACTACTGATCTCTCAGATGCTGATACAGTGTCCGATGAATATTCAGATGAGGAGATAGTAGAAGATGTGGAAGAGGCTGAGGCTGCTTGTCCTGTGGTTAGTAGTTAGTCATTCAAAAATTGATTAAAAATATGCTACATAGACTTCAAGATGTCTAATTATATCCTTCAATTACAAATTTGGATAGAGTTAGCATCATGCTATCCCTATCAATCAATCCTTCAACAGTTTTAAGTTTTGTAAGACTTGTATCTATAGCATTTGATTTGGCTTTTGTCTTCAGTGCTGTACTGGAGACCATAATTCCTGGTCAGATGTTTCTCATAGGAGACTGCACTTGCATATTTTTATAATAACGCACAAGCAAAGTTTGCTCTCTAAAAAGCATTTGAATGCACAAGTATGTTGGATAGTTCAGGCTTCAGGAATGACTGCGAAATTCAGTTTAGTCTATTTCAGAAACTGCATCAACTACATTGATCTTGACTGAACTTGAAGTTTAAAAGTTTTTAAAGTCCCTCTCCTCTCCTACCCTTCCCCAGTGATTTTAAAAAATAAAAATATGGTACTTTGGCTACTCAAAGCATGACTCAAATGGCTCTGAAAGCTATAAATGAGATATTTTAATATTTTTGTTTATAAAAACAGTGGCTTTCAAAGGCAGATACCCTAAAACGGCCAATCAGACTAACAGAGTCACGCATAGCAGTTCTGAATATGAATTGTACTGTTTTTCTGTATGCTTTAAGGAAACCTAAATCTGCGTATCATTTTAGTTAAGGGGATCTACAAGTAAAAAGTAGTGAAAAGGAATATCTTCACTATTCTTAGTTTTCTCAGATTCCCATGTATAATATATACTGGTATGCGATAGATTTCATAATATGAAAGGATGCATATCATTTGGGAGGAAGATAATTTACCATTCAATTCAGGGCTTATTAGAATTGTATTAAGTTGTGCACCTGATGCACTTTACAGTTCTGGAGATTTAATGTGCTGTTTAGAACATTTACCCATAGTGCTCAAACCAATATTGCTTTTTTGAATTGTCACTGAAAATGGAGTGCAGTCTTTCCTGCCATGTTTTCCTTAGACAATACCTTCAGATCTTGAAAGTAAGAATTCCCTGATAAGAGTAATGTCACCCCATATATCATCTTTGCTCCTGATAAGATATTTCAATGTATACAATATTAGCCATATTTATTCTCTCTAAAAAGTAAAACAAACAATGTCAAAAAAATCCCACCTTCTGGTTCTTCATAGGAAGATTATATAGAGGAAATTAAGTAGATATATCACCAAGATTGAGTAGGTGGCTTAAATTCAGATTCTTTGTTCGTTTTTTCCCCCCCTTTTTGGTGCAGTTTTTGTAATAGTAACTTTTTGGCTTGCCTCAGGAGTCCTGGAATCAGCTTGGCCAGTGATTCTGGGTAGTAAGCCATAATTTTAAGTGCAGCAGATTGTAAGTGCTAGCCCTTTAGTGAGCTGAATCAGAGTTTTCCAGTTTCAGTATTGCAACTATTACGTTACATATAGTCTTTTTGTTTCATTATCTTCACAGTCCCTGCTATAATATGCTTATTTCTCTCCACTGAAAGCAACTACATGCTTTTAAAACCTCCCTGTTTGTTCGGTGTGTTCTTTTACAGTCTAGTGGTGCTGTTGTTACAGAGAGCCAAACGTATAAGAAACGAGCTGATTTCTTAAGTAATGATGATTATGCCGTGTATGTGCGAGAAAACATTCAGGTAAGCATGGTCGAGAAAGCTGTTCGAAATGTTACTTTTTTGTAGTGTTTGTTAAACTGCAGGCTTTATGGGATTTTATGATCCTGTTTTATCTAGGTGGGGATGATGGTTAGATGCTGCAGGACTTATGAGGAAGTTTGTGAAGGAGATGTAGGTAAAGTTATTAAATTGGATCGAGATGGACTACATGACCTAAATGTGCAGTGTGATTGGCAACAAAAGGGTGGCACTTACTGGGTCAGATATATCCATGTTGAACTTATAGGTGAGTTGAATATTCATTAACTACACTACTGTCTTGTGAGTCTCTGTACAGCACGCCAAAGGAGAGAATACAAGCTTAAAAAATAACTGATGTGCTTATTTTTGAAACTTCTAGGATTCCCACCACAGAGTTCTCCTTCTCACATCAAGATTGGTGACAAAGTGCATGTGAAAACCTCAGTTACTACACCCAAATACAAATGGGGATCTGTTACTCACAGGAGTGTGGGGGTTGTAAAAGGTAACGTAGACTTCCAAAAGTGAAAAAACTCTCAAATTTTAAATCATATGGATGTTATTCTTTCTTTATAAAGTGCAAGGGAGAGAACCTTTTGGAGCTCATCAGCTGATATTGCCATGCAAAAGACTGGATAATGATTAAGACTATAAAGACTTTTTTGTTGTTGCCCATGGTGAGCTGGAAACACAAATGCCTTTTGTCCACTTTTGGTTGATACTTGAATCTGCTGTCTCAAAGGTAATCTTACACAGTAGACTGGTGTATGGTGTTGACTCACTCCCGGCTCTGGTAGAGCTCCCCCAGCTTTGGGCACTCACTAGTCGGTTGGGTTTGGAGCCCACCTCAACAGAACCTGTGTGCTCTTGAAGCCTCTTGAGCCTGAATAGAGTCCAGACACTGCCCCTGGCTGAGATCTCTAGGCATGCTCCCTTAGGATGCAGATCCTCACTTATTCTGAGAAATGAGATCTTTACAGTTCAACTACCTAGCCCTAGAGATCTGCGCTGACTCATCAGGACTTTAGCACACAGCCAGAGTTTGTCATGTTGGGTGCTCAGGGTTTACAACTTAACTCTTCATATGCACATTATAGCAAAAGCCAACAGACACAAGTAGACTTTGCACAGGATTCTAAACACCATTACTCTTAGCAACATGAGAGATACACAGAGCTAGACTAAATAATAAACAATTATACGCGTTTTCCCATCTTTCTTTACCCTACGTTAGAATTCTTCTTTGACTGATGCTCCCTGTGTGTATTTCGCACGTGGGATGTGAATGTGCACAATGTGTTCTCAAACAGGTAATCCACTTACCAGCATTTTTTCCAAAACTGTATGCCTCAGATGAAGAGATGGCTACACCCTCTGGATGTCGAGAGGACTTCAGCCTTTTATCTACAAAGAAGAAAGAATGTTAAAAAACACCTAAACAATCTGTGTCCATAGTAGAGCATTCAGCAGGTCATGGTATATGGATGCAGAGACTGTCAGACTGGATCTCGGGTTGTATTGCTTCTTACAACTACCTGTGTTCCACTCAGGAGTGGGTGAGGGCTCATTCCACTAGAGTGCATGCTGCTTGGATTGCATCTCTGAGAGATACCCCTCCTAGAGATATGAAGAGCATGTATGTGGAACTCTTTTTGTATACTTTAATGAGACATTATGCTCGGGTCCTGTTGTCAGCTGCAGGTACAGCTGTGCGGTATGTAGTACTACAGTCAGCTATAACTCGCATCCTTTCACCTACCCCATCTGTCTACTGCTTGTTAATCTCTCTTGTATTGAACACACATAGGGGACCATCTCTTGAAGAAGTAGTGGATGTTACTCACCTGTAACTGGAGTTTCTTTGAGATCAGATCCCTGTTCCCCTCCAGCCACTCTGCTGTAGATCGTTTGAACTGTGGTAAATATGCAAAACAGGAAAGGCATTGACCCATACAGCTCTTTATGCCCTTGGTTGGGAGCATGAGGAGAATTATGACACATGTGCAGGTCAACAGATGATGCTTGCAGAAAATTCCAGACTCAGACACATGGTGCGCATATGTACCAACATGTGGAATGCACATCAAAGAACCTCCAGTTCCAAATAAGTAACTTCCATTTACTTGGGTTTGGGCAGAGCCCCCTTGGGTGTCCAGGGTCATTCTCCTGCAGTTCATGTCTTCTCTTCAGAATCCATGGAGCCTCTATTTTTCTGTACATTAACTAGCTTTCCCTGACCTTGGCTGGTCCTAATAAGTAAACAGGACATCACTGTTACAGAAGCATGCCCCAAGCTTCCTGTGTCTGCGTTTGTCTCCCTATCAACAGCTAGTTTCTTTGTTCTGCTGCTGGTGATTTTCCACACTCATCCCTGCATCTGGAGTTGGAGGAACTTGCTTTGCTCAGCTTCAGCCAACCCATTGCTTCCAAGATGTTTCCACCTGAATAAGCAACCATTTAAAGTTTATTGACCAACCATTGTCCCTAGTCTGGGAGAGGCATCTGCAGACCCTGACAGCAATAGGCAGGTTCCAAATCCAGGTAGAAATATTCTACGATACAACAATTTCATAACAGCAACTTCATAGAATCAACCAAAATTCATGAGTTGTATAGAGAGAGATTCCTCATATTGTCACAGCTGGTTCTTGGGGTATTTAGAAACATAAATACAACTTCCTTCATTTTGAACCAGAAATATTTTTTCCCTTTAAGCAGGACTTCTCATTATGGGAAATGTTGAAAATAGCAGTTAGATCCTCTTAAACTTCTGCTTATAAGAGTGGATGACAACATGATAGAGTCAACAGATAAGAAAAAGGTTACATTATTTGAAGAGATAAGCTATGACTAATACAATGGCTTAGCAGTATTTGTCTTCGTTTTTGTTTTTTAACTAATTTCAATGGATATCCATGTTTGTTTTTAAGCAATTTTTAAAATTGTTGTTGATTTAAATTTTCACAGTTATGGGAAATTTTGTGGGTCAGACAGTATACATTGAGATTCAAAAAGTTAGTTTTAATAACCCTCAAAACACAAATTTTAAATATCACATTAAAATATGCAAAGTAAATACCCTTAAATCAAACTTCTAAGTTTTCAAGAAGCATTTTTCTTTCTTTGCCTTTCTGTCTATTTTGATGGAAATTTTTTTTGCTGGTTTGTATGCATACAGTAAAATTGATGTTTACTGACCTAAATTTAATCCTTCCAAGCATAGTCGTTTCGCTTGTCTTTCCTGATGTTCTTTTGAGAAGCTCCATAAAATTTCTAAATGGTGGAAATTGTGTGCATTAGGAAAAATAGATTAACCAAGTATTATTTCAAATAACCCTATGAAGAAACGGTAAGGCCACAGTGCAAATGTTAAATAAGTAAAAGCTGGCAAAACATTTACACTTCTATTTTTTGATTGATGTGACTAAACAGATGCTTCTGTTGGAATAAAGATGTTTCTGAAAAAAATCGTAACCTCCTAGAAACAGTCTGCTAGCCAAAATTGTTTATAAATGATTCTAGGTATTTCTAATTAATGTTTAGTTATTTTCAAGAGAGTGTCTCCATGTGTTATCACAGCTTTTAGTGCCAATGGAAAAGATGTCATTGTAGACTTCCCTCAGCAGTCTCACTGGACTGGTTTATTGTCAGAAATGGAATTGGTCCCAAGTATTCATCCAGGGGTCACGTAAGTTAGTTTTCATTTCTGGTATTTCTTGAACCACTTGGCATATAACCTTATAATCATAACTGAAATTTCTTACATAAGTATAATAGAAAACTGTGCGTGGTTTTGTCCGCAAGCTGAAGGGAGGATGGAGGGAAGGAAAAAAGAAAATGACTTCATTTGTGAATGCTATTAAAATAAATTCTGTGCCGTGAGAATCTATGTAACAGTATTAATTATATCTTGTAATATATCAGATCGACCATATTAATTGTCTCTTTTTTTAAAATCAGGTGTGATGGCTGTCAGATGTTTCCCATCAATGGGCCTAGGTTCAAATGTAGAAACTGTGATGACTTTGACTTTTGTGAAACCTGTTTCAAAACCAGGAAACATAATACTCGGCATACTTTTGGCAGAATAAATGAACCAGGTATATTTGAAAACTAGAAATTGCTGACATTAATTTAAAATGCATTAAATATCTCTTGAAATCATGTTTTTAGGCTTAATTTTAATACATGAAGAACTTTAACATTGTAACAAGTTGACTAGGAAATGGTTTGGTACAAATTAGAACCTTGTATTGCAGTTCCATGTTGAATGCATCAGAATATCCTTTTAAATGTTTTCTGAGTAATTCAGCGTGATTAACTTTGATAGGATCTTGAGTAAAAAATGTTGAATGGCTCATATGTGTGTGTTAAATGATTCTTAAAGTAGTGTCAAATGACAGTAAGCCCTGTTACGTCAGAATAGAGTTTGCAAATAGAGTGGGAGAATAATGACTTTCTTACTGCCCTTCGCTGCCAATCCAGACACATGGATTCCAACTTCATGCAATCAGATGAAGATAATGCAAAAATCCTAGATGCACTTTCTCTTCAAAAGGAGACTGCCAGCTCAGCCCTTAATTGTTTTAGAACAAGATAGTGACCTTGATAGTGGGTTGAGGTTATTCTTCTGAACATTCTCCATATGTTCTGGAGACTATGCAGAGGTTTGAGAAGCAGGGACACCCCTCCCACTGACCAGTCTGTTCGTAATGCACTAAAATATTTTGCTTCTGAAACAGGAATAGGCACACAGCACTTCTGAGCAACTCTTTTCCTGATTAATATTACCACTGGGATCTACTATGAGTTCTTTTCTTTCTAGATGATTCTACTCCCAGTCTGATCTTGTACCATTTGTCTTTGCCTTTCTTCTTCCTTCCACCCTTTTCCGGAAGTATTGCAGATGCTCAGTTTAGACAGATCCTAAAGTTTAATGACATGATTTTTCTCTTCTTCATGCTGCAAGGCTCAGTGTAGATGTTGAGGTGATTAAAGCAGATTCCCTACATGAAAGGACAGGCAGCTCATTGAAAGACAAGGCCCCCATAGGGATCTGGCTTTCCTCAACTAGGTCCCTTACAAGGAACCAATTGAGAGAAAGTGACCTCAGTCCTTCAAAGTACCTTTACTAAAAAGCAGTTGGTTACTGTGGTGGTGGGAGCTAATACAGAACCATAATATAGAGGAGATGAGCACCTATGTATCCCTTGTGTGGATGGAGAAAGGTGCAGTATTGTTTAGAAGGGATGAGTGGAAACTGCCCCAAAACCACTGCCATTTCACAGAGGCCTGAATGTCTGATTGGGATCTTTAGGCGCTCCCATAATAAAATTAGATGTCACCTACATTGCCAGTTTGCAAAATTCTATAAGTTCCACATGCATACATCATCCTGTTCCTGAAATAGGCTCCTTTCCGAAGACTTTTATGGCCTGAAGGGTTATAAGCATTCTGAGGGTAAAATAATAGCTAAGCCCAAGAAGACTTGAGGGGAGAGACAGGACAACTTGATCAGGATATTGTCAAGTCAGAGCTGGTACAGCATTACCATCATTAAGTATTATGGTACAGCATTACCATCATTAAGTATTATGTCACAGCAACTACCACAAATGTAGTTAGGACTTATTATTACATGGTCAGGGAAAATAAGGTGAAATAATTTGCCAACTGTCCAAAGTTCAGTAAGAAAGGCATTCCAACAAAGGAAGAAAGCTCCCACTGAACTCCATAAAAAGACTGCGTGTCATAC
Source organism: Mesoclemmys tuberculata (assembly GCA_007922155.1). Lineage (NCBI taxonomy): Eukaryota > Metazoa > Chordata > Testudines > Chelidae > Mesoclemmys > Mesoclemmys tuberculata. Next base: position 70,517,799 of record ML675610.1, read on the forward strand.
TCCACAAATTCCTGAGAATTATGAAACTAAATGAGTCCAGTGTTCTGTTGGGCAGCATTTGTTAATTATTCTACTAGGCTTTCTACTATTCTGCTATTCGGTGCACTATCAAAACCTTGGCTAACGCAGCCTTTGGCAAGAGGAAGTTAGACACTCTTTACATGTATTTTTAATGCTTTGTGAATTCTTCTCAACTGATGAACTCCAAGAAACAAAATTTGGACAAACGTTGGCCCTTATCCTATAAAGGCTTGTGCGTCTGCTTAACTTTATATATTGCAAGTAGTCTGCTGATGTTAATGGCTCTATTGTACCGATGAGTCAAAGGCTCTGCAGGAATGCCTTTTGCACCAAGAAGAGGCAGCCATAGAAAGTCAGAGTTCCAACCTCCAGCAGGCATGATTGGCCAAGGAACAGGAGAATACCCTATGCCACAGAATTCCCCTCTGCTGGTGGCCCTCTCCAGCAACAGAGTGACCATGGACCCAATAAAAGTTGATTAGCACACCCGTTTCTTGTGCTCCCACTCCTTAGAGGGCCGAAAAGTAAGATTTTTTTTCCTATCCAAATGGGGAGAGTTCTTCTCTTATCCTCAGCCAAATTCCCTCGTGGTGCAGGCAGTTACAGGGCTGTCCAAGCAACAGCACCCATAAATCTACTCCCTCTGATACACTCAAGAGGCTTGACCTTCTAGAAGAAAGGTCTTCTCTTCCTCCTGTTAAGGATTTCATATTATTAGTTCTTCTTGGCCAAATATGATAGCAGTTATGCAAGATATCTAGAGTTTAAGAACAAGCTCCCTGCAGAGGGTGGTGCCTGCTTCCAGGTCTTAGTGGATGAGGGCAAATTGGTGGCCAAAACTCCCTTCCAAGCCTTGGTGGATGCGGCAGATACTGCTTTGAGGGGATGGCTATGGTCATTTTCCTGGGGAGAGACTTGTGGTTTCTTCTTTCATTCAGATATCTTTTTCAAGTGTTGGTCCCTATCGTATTCTACTCAGGGTTATGTGCATGTTCCTGGAGTTGAAGCTTTTCAAAGTAGTAATGTCTGTCGGTCTGTGTGTGCAACTTTGCACTGCCTCATGGTTTCACCTAAGGGAATAAAGGGCAGGGTGGACTGACCATGTCTCCAGGTCCTTCTCAGCGTCGCATGGTCTGAGCTGGAGCTTCTGCTGTACTCTTGTCCTTGGTGATATGCTTTCCAGATAAACTGTTTTTATTCCTGTAGATTGTCAGGATTTTACTGTTTTGGTTTTTTTGGTAGTAATTTTCTTGTTCCTAGAAGTTTTGTAGTAGTAAAGACTTTGGAATGCTGCTTCAGTGGTTTCTCTCTCCTCCTGTGGCAATACCGTCCCTTACCTCAGCCAAGGAGCCAGTGGTACCCGGCTCTTTGGAAACAGCTTCAGCAGTAAGATGAGCCAGGTTGGCCATATTGGAGCTTGTGGCTCCAGTATTCGCCTTCAGAACCAGTTCATTCAGTGCAGGTGGAGTCTTCTGTTTCACTGCCTCATTATTTGTCGAATAGATGTTAAGAACCAGGGGTAGATGATGTGCTAATCATTCTGGGGCTGATTGTACCAGCAAATCCAGAGAGGTTTCCCTCATCCTCCCTGGATGCAGCTGTGTCTTCAATGCTCTCCTCTCCCCCAGACTACTATTGTCAGTTTCAAGAACTGCTATGGAGGCTAGCTAATGCTCTTAAGATCTTGTTGGAAAAGATGCAGGACAGTAGGCACCAACTACTAGATGTTGTGCACTCATCAGTACTGCCCAGGGTTGACCTACCAATCAACAATGCCATTCTCCAACCAGCATGCACTGTGTTGTGTACCATGGCCACATATGCCACCACCCCACAAGGGGTGGAAAAGAGATACTGTTCTTCCTCCACCAGCCCATGGGTCTGAGTTTCTGTTCTCACATCCTCCACCCAATTCCCTGGTGATTCAGGCAGCTACTGAACATGATAAACAACAGCATCCACCTTCCACCTCCACTGACTAGGAGGGCAAGAGGTTAAAACTTATGGGTCAAAAATTCATTTTCTTGGCCAGCCTTCAGTTCTGATTCTTGAACTACCTGACACTGATGACCCCATAGGACTTCTGAAACTATGGATTTTGTGGATAAGCTACCACAGCAAGATCATGCTGGATTCCAAATCATTTAAAAAAAAAAAAGGCAAGTTGATTGCTAGGTCCAGCAGATGATACGTGGTCCTCCTGTGTATTGGTGACTGGAATTATCATGAGGAGGGAATCCTGGTTACAATCCTAGGTTTCCTGTGGGAAGGACATAACACAATCAAGAACTTGCCTTTTAAGGAATCACATCTCTGCAATCAGAAGATGGATGATGCCTGGCAGTCACTAAAATACTCTCTACAGCCACTTTGTAATCATTATGAATACATACACAACTCCTAAGTGAAAAATTTATGACCCACTGCCTACTCAAAGTCATAGAACTCAACAGTTCTACAATCTACAAGTGTCTCCATAGAAATGCACAAAAGTCCACAGATCCCATCCACCTTTTCTGCCTGTTCAGTCCTCTGTGCATCATTGCATGAGCAATATTTCTGAGTGCAGTTAGAAAGCCATCAACTACTTTGCGCCCCAATGCTCTTACCAGCCCCTCCTTTTGGGGCCCGTCTCAAACTCTTTCTGCCAGCATGGAGTGCGATAATGGACAAGTCCGATCTGGATGCCATTTGACTTGGCTATCCCATTGAGTTAATGATAGTTTCTCCTCCATATCTCTCCCACACCTCATCCTGATCCCAGCCCAAGGATTACTCCCAAGATGGTGTTTTTTTGTTTTGTTTTTTTACTCTAGAGGTGGTCTCCCTCCTGCAGAGAGGAGTGGAACCAGTCCCCCAGACTTTCAGGCCAAAGGGTTCTATTCCAACTATTTTCTGGTACCCAAGAAGAAGGGGGGATGGAGCTCAATCTTGTATCGCAGTGCTTCAGCCATTCCCTTTGCAAGCCAAAGTTCTGCATGGTCATGCTTGCAGCCATCTTTCCCTCACTAGAAAGTGGCATGTGGTTCACAACTTTTGATATGCAAGATGCCCACTTTCATTATTGACAGTCCACATGACTCTCAGACTGTTTTTCAGATTCACGTGTCCTCAGCATTTCCACTACAGAGGTCTCTCGTTTGGACTTAGTGGTACCCCCGGAGTCTTCAAAAAGGTTTTCTCCATGGTAGCGGCTCATCTCCGATGACAAGGAGTCCTTGTTTTCCATTACCTAAATAAGTGGCTGCTCATACCATGGTTCAGAAAGGAATCTCGAGAGCTAATGCTCCAGCTCCTTCTACTCCTCTTCTCCCTAGGAGTGAGTGTCAGCATTGCACCATACACAACCATTGGAATTCATAGGAACAGTCACCAACGTGGCCTTTGTGCACACTTATCTGCCAGAAGACAGGTTCTAGAGCTTATTGGATCTGATCACCTTAATGACTTCTTGGTCCCAGCCATAACTTGCCTTTCTCAGTCACCTGGCAACGTGCACGTACATCATTGCCTTCGCTTGCCTGTGGCTTTCGCTGTTTACAACTGTGGCTGCAGGGAGTCAACTCTCCCACGCACCAACCCATGGATGCCATTCTCCACGTTCCACTAGGAGTCCTCTCGTCCCATCAGTGGTGGACAGAACTGCTTCAAGTTGGCTCTGGAATGCCCTTCTTTCAATCCTTGCTGAGCATGAAAATCTCTAACAGACATGTTGCTTGGTTGTTGGGGTGCCCACATAGGAAATCACATGACACAAGGCATTTGGACTGCTTTGGAAGCCAGGATGCATGTCAATATCCTGGAACTTCAGGTGGTACACAATGTTTCCTATGTGTTTTTACCAGCTATCCATTCTTGTCATGTTCTCATCTTATTGGACAACACCACTACAATTTACTACATAAGGAGGCACAAGGTCTCCAACCTTGTGTGCAGAAGTGATATGCCTCTGGAAATGGTGCATTGCACATCGTAGACTTTTTTGTCGGCAGCCTACCTGCCAGGAACCCAGAAAGTGACTGCCTATGCTCTCATCAGGAACTTTGCAACCAGCCACTAATGAGAGTTACGTGACAATCTTAATTGTGGATATTTTTGGTCGCTGGAGAACTTGGATCAAGGATCTCTTTGCATCTCGTGTCAGCACCAAGTGCATTGAGTGTACTCAAGGGGAGGACTCTGTGCCCATTCACAGAGTAGTGCCTTGGTCATCAACTTGTTGGATCGGATCTGTTACGCCTTCTAACCTCTGTCACTTTTGCCATGTGTTCTTCACAAACTCCAATGGGAGAGGGAGACAGTCATCCTGATCTTAACATTTTCTGGTTTGTCATTTTCTTCGTATGTTGAAGCATCTTCCAATCACACTTCTGACATTTCTGAACTTCTCACACAACACAGTGGTGGACTCAGACACCGCGATCCGCAACTGCTTCACTTGACATCTTGGTTTTTGGAAGGACACCTTCACTAGCACTGGAGTTTTTGTTGACAGTGCAAGATGTCCTCTCCAGTAGGAGAAAGGACTCTGAGACAACCCTACTAAGCTAAATGTGCACTTTTCACTTCCTGGGCCCAACAGAAATGTCTTGCCCTCAAGGCTGTGCACCTCCCACGCTTTTTGACGATCTCCTCTGTCTGAAGGCCTCAGGGCTTGCTCTCAGTTCCATCAGGGTGTACACAGTGGCTATTAGTGCTTTCCACCCTGCGGTGGAAAGGCATAATTTTTTACCTATTCTTTGACTGCCCGGTTTTGGAAGGACCTTTTATGTAAATACTCACCCATTCAGCCTTTCGCTTCTCAGTGGGACCTCAACCTAGTCATTACGTCATTAATGAACTGTCCTTTTTAACCTCTGGCTTTCTGCTCCCTTTCTCTTGTTTCCATGAAGATCACTTTCCTGGTTGCTATTACCTCTGCAAGGAGAGTTGGCTAACGGGTCCACGATGGCAAACGCCACTTTCACCACATTCTATAAGGACAACGTTTCACTGTGCCCTTTTCTACCAAAAGTTGTTTCCCACTTCCTCCTCAACCAACCCATTCATCTGCCCACTTTCTCAAAACCACACACCTCAAATGAGGAACGGGAGGGAAGTGTGACTACCACAAAAATGGGCATTGAGATTCATGGATATGTGTAGCGCTTGAAACTATTTTAAATTTTATTTTTTAAAAAGAATTACATTTCAAGTTGTGTACTTTTAATTGGAGTAACATGACCAAATCCTTATACTTAACTTCCAAAAAAGTTTTGGGCTGCTAAACTACTTGTTAACTATATATCTGTTCTGAAGTCTGTTTTGAATATTTGCTCTTGTCTTAATGTTTTGTTGATGAAATGTAGTTTTCTTTAATGATACATAGTTTAACTTATTGAACTAAATAGGTCAGTCTCCAGTATTTTGTGGGCGTTCTGGAAAACAGCTGAAGAGACGTCATAGCAGTCAGCGAGGAATGCTACTGGATGATTGGTCACGAATTGTTAAGAATTTGAATGTGTCTTCCTCTGTGAATCAGGCTTCACGTTTGATTGATGGGAGTGAACAGTGTTGGCAGTCTTCTGGCTCCCAAGGAAAGGCAAGTTTGAGCTATACTGCTGAATACTATGCCAACTCTGGCACATAGTTTAAAAAACAAAAAAGCCTTGTAGTGTATCTTGAAATGTTTTTTATGCATTACCTCTCATCTCAGTGATACAATTTATCTAAAATTTATATTTAGATGCATGTATTCAACTCTAAATACACTGATTTTTAAGTTCAGTAATATTTATTCTTTCCTCTTGTTTGTATTTCTTGTGAGCTCCAGAAAAAGACTGGCAAACTAGATGATAAATAACAAAGCTAACTTTTTATTTTGTGTTCAAGGGAGTTTTCATTGAATATGTTATCACTTATTTTCTAGCACTGGATTCGTTTAGAGATTTTCCCTGATGTACTTGTCCATAGACTGAAGATGATAGTGGATCCTGCAGACAGCAGCTACATGCCTTCTCTTGTTGTGGTTTCAGGTACATGAATTTAACTGTACTGAAAAGTACAGTTTAAAAAAACACCACTCTTTTGTAAAGAAAAAATATTGATTATTTAACTTGGTAAAGTGTTCAGATAGATGTGGTATTTAAGGGTGTAGTTGGTACATGGCCTTTTAAAATCAGTTTTTCAATGTTCTATAGGTGGGAATTCTTTAAATAACCTCATAGAGCTAAAGACAATCAACATTAACCCTACGGACACCACAGTGCCTCTTCTTAGTGATTGTATAGAGGTAAGTAAATAAATACAGTTTGAGGAGAAGCTTTCAGATGGTCAAACTGGAAACGTATCTTACTGTAAGAAGTGTCTACATTGTACCTATGATTATTGCATTAATATATTTGATTTTTCATTTTCCCAGTATATTGGTGCTTATAATTAACCGTGCCACTGGCTTTTGCATAATCACTGTCCATGTGTACAATTACTAGTCTTGCAAGTAACACCAGTAAAGTTTTAGGTTTTCAGTGTAAAACAAATGCTTCAGAAGCAAGTTGACAATACATGTACCAGCTTTTTTAAAAAATTGTGGTTATTGGAAGTACTCTTCTGGTGAGTGGCAGAAGTGGAGTGGTTATTCCTCAACCTAGGCTGACAGATCTGGACTGTTGTCAGTTACTGTGAGAAGGAGGGCAAAATCTTAGTACTAGTTTGAAAGTGAGATCATTCACAGAAGGGAAACAGTCTAGTAGCAAACTTTCCTTCCAGCTTGCTGAAAACATCCATAACTGTTAAATTGCCACATAAATAGGGCCAAAAACTAGAACCTTTGATTTAATTTACAGAATCAATTTCTAAAAATGACAGAACTCAGCAATGGAAATCCTCCACATGTTCCATAAACTTATAGGCCCGAGAGATGGCAATTATATCTTTCTTCTTTAGTATCATAGGTATATTGAGATTGCTATAAAGCAGTGCAGAAGCTCTGGAATAGATTGCAAAATACATGCTCTCAGCATACTGGGGCGTATCCGGGCAGAGGATGAAGATTTGGCTGCAGTCCCTTTTCTTGCTTCTGATAATGAGGAAGAGGATGACGATAAAGCCAACACTGGAAGGTAGGAAACTAGAGGACCAAACAAATTTAGTAACTTAACTTTAAACTAGAAGATTGTCATCACTGGCTATGCAACTCAAACAACTGAACTTACTTCATTGTGCACTAGAGAAAAGAAAACACCCTTATTTTTAACAAGTTTTATATTGTCATTAGTTGATGTATGCCTTTGTCTTTCATGTATGCATGCAGTGATAACAAATTTATCATAGCTTTTTATTTTCCCTCCTCATGCTGAAAAATGCTTTGATTTGTTAAAACCAGCTAAAATTCCAACTTATGAGTAGTAGCTTTAACTGTATGATATATCTAGTATACAGTGCAGAATCCTGCAGTTCTGTGGATCTCTTGCACTTTTAAAGTACTGTTGAGCGAACTATTAAAACATTTCTTCTTATGACAGAAAATCACAACTTTGAAGCTATACTGAACTTACTTTCACAAAGAGAGGATATTTACATTTCAAAATGTAAAATAGATGGTTAAAATATCAACGCAAGTCAAACCTAATTAAATGTCATAGTATAGGCTGTGGATCTGACATTTTCTCTTTCTCTCAACGTACCTAGTCTTGTTAGGAAGAAGATGGCAGGGCTGGAGTCAGCAGCTACAATAAGAACTAAAGTTTTTGTTTGGGGGCTGAACGACAAAGATCAGTTGGGAGGACTAAAGGGTTCCAAGGTATTGTCTTAGTTAAAAAATTGGTTGTGTAAAACAAAAGATGTCTAATGAAGTACATAAACCGCACACTGATTTCAACATTTTTATGGTTTATCAAAACCCTCCAGGATTAGCCGTAAGGACTTTCCAGTGCTCTAAAGTATTTGAATATCTGTCACTGAAAGATTGAGAAATGGGATCTTAAAACTCCCTTTTCAATTCCAGTTTGAATTGAATTGTTGAAGCAGGCAGCTTCTCTCACTTAAAATCTCATCATTCGGATGATAGAAGACTATGGTCTTAACTCTGAAAGATCACAGTAGTCAAGATCTTTCAATTGTGTGCCATAGAAATTATTTAAAACAACAAGAGTCCTGTAGCACCTTAAAGACTAACAAATTTATTTAGGCATAAGCTTTAGTGGGCTGTAACCCACTTTCAGATGCATATAAAGGTGCTTAGTTTGCAGATCAGTACAAATTATTTTTACACCAGGAAACTTTTCAGTGATCTGAAGAAAGAAAGTAAGTTCCTGACCCTTACTAGTATAATCCATTTTAATGTGAAAAGTTATCTGAGGAGAAATTTCAAGTAAGTGCATCTTTTCAACCTGGCACTTCAGTCTTTCCTTTACACGCCTGTTTGTTTTTTGGGGGTCTGCAGTATGGTTTAGCATGAGAAATGTGTAACATATTTAATCATTTTAAGATGTCATTACTTTAAAAATTCAATTTAGTAAAAGGAACACTCCTATTTTAAAATAAGAGTAAAAAATTGATCTACTTGTTTGTTTGCAGAGTTTTATATAGGATTGTTAAAATCTATAAAAGCATATTTTCTGTCCAGCCCAGAGCAAGCAATTAAATAACACATTCTTCCCAGAGTTATTCCTATTTTAATTGACACTGACGCAATGCACAGATTCATAAATATAATTTGGGGGAATTTTTTTTTTTCAGTTGCATCCTTATCCCAATTACCATTGAAGTCAGTGAGATTCTTCTGTTTGACAAAAATTCACGGAACCCTCTGACTGTCCCTGACTTTTACTAAAAATATCCTTGGTGGGAGGCAAATAGGCAGAGCACTGCCAGGGGTTTCTGTGGCAGGGGCTGACGCAACCCTGGCTTTTTGGTGAGCCCCGGAATGGCTGTTGATCGGCTGTTCTGACAGGCCTGGGGCTGGCCTGCTGACAGCTGCTCCATCCTTGCCCCATAACAAATTATGGAGGTCCTGGAAATCACAGAACCCATGACGTTGGTGACGGAATCTAACACTTACTGTAATGGAAAGGCCTTTCTAGGAACACACGATTTTCCCTAGCTGCGTGTCAGTGAATAAATATTCACTTTTGTGATATAAGGAGATATTCTAACTTGAATATATGTTTATTATGAATATTTGAAAAGGACAGTGTCAGCTGCTGTGTAGCTCAAGTCAAACTGACAGATGATTTCATTGTAATGAAGGGGGGAATATATAGCTTACTTTGTCACTGCGTTTTTTTCATTATATCTGATCCATATTGTTAAGGAACTTTGCTTTTGGATTAACTGCAGTTTAAAGGATATAGAGAGAATAAATTCCATTATTGTGCTCAAATATGCTGATTTCTGATGGGCTGATTAACATTTTAACCAACTTTGCTTTTCACTTCTGGTTGTAGTTTATTGCGACTCTGACTAGGGTTTGTTTACTCAAGAAAATTATAATTTAAAAAAAAAGTATATCCTGCTTCACATTTTCCTTGTGGTGATTACTTATTTATCCCAGTTTTATATAATACACCTTTCCCTTGCTCTAAGCCCTTGATCTGTTTCAGTTAATTACTTAATTGATTAATATCTGTGAGGTGTCCAAGTAATGGTGTAGTGAAGTGCCATCGAAAAGTTAATAAATAAAATTTTACTAGCCACTGGTTGGTTAAACTCAATAAACCAGTTTATCATACTGGAAATGAACTGCAAAGAACTGGTTGCCTTTTTTTTAACACAAACAACAGACTCTTAAATCTGATTTTATGCAATAATCTCGCTCTCTTCTTCAAATACTTCTAGATAAAGGTTCCTTCATTCTCGGAAACCCTTTCTGCCTTGAATGTAGTACAAGTAGCTGGTGGATCCAAAAGTCTTTTTGCAGGTAGGATAACTATGTGCAAGGTTTCTGCATTTCAAATTCTCCCCTCCTTCTTACCTCTGGCCCAAAAATGAAAAGTAGAATTATTTTCTAAGAGGTAGGAACAAAGTCTCATTTGTGAATCTTTTATTAATGGAAATTTAAAACTTTTTCATTTTAGTAACTGTAGAGGGTAAAGTATACGCCTGTGGAGAAGCCACTAACGGAAGACTTGGTTTAGGCATATCCAGTGGTACTGTGCCTATTCCCCGACAGATTACAGCTCTCAGTAATTATGTAGTGAAGAAGGTGGCTGTTCACTCAGGTACTGACTCTTTACATTTCTCCATGGGAACATAAACGTGTACTTAAGAATAAAAGTGAAAGCTTTTTGTAGACTCTTGTGCACTGTACGGTTCTAGTGCAAAGGATATAGAATAGTTATTGACCTTTAATACAGGAGTAACTGGCTGAAATTCTATACCCTGCAGGTCTGAATTTTCGTAATATAACTTTTTTGCTCAATCCAGTGGAAATATTTTCCTTTTTTGCCAAGTTAGGTAACCTTTTCAGTTTGAAAATAGTAACTTAAGTGATTTGTTTCCACGGAAGGAAAATGTTCACCCTGGATACTTTTTTGAAAAAGCTATAAAATAAGTTTTTTTCACCTTGTCAGTAGACCATGTGAAAAGTAATGCTTCTGAAGATATCTAAGTCAAGAGTTATTTGGTGGGGAGCATAGCACTATATTAAATTGCAGCAGAAAAGGGATGTTAAATTTCTTGGCTTTTGCCTGGCTTTTTGCTGCCCTGTTGACCATGTGCACATTTCTACTAGAGGATGAAAAAAATGCATCTTTGCTGTTTGAAACTTGCAGTTTAAACCTTGCAGGTGGCCGGCATGCTATGGCTTTAACTGTGGATGGGAAGGTATTTTCATGGGGCGAAGGAGATGATGGAAAACTTGGCCACTTCAGCAGAATGTAAGGATATAATTTCTATTAGTACCTTGAAATAGGAAATATTTCAAATAAATGATATTGAATCATAGTTAGCACTCAGTGACAGTATTTAAATATATAGGAAATAAAGAATTGTGTTATAAAAAGTCTTTTGCAATACCTGTCAATTTTGTATGTTTCAGACTAAGATTTTAATGCAATTTCACTAGTTTGAAAGGAAAGGGATACTCAAGTTAAAATTTTTTTAAAAATAGATTCCTTTCGATGCGCAAGGCCAGTCTTTAATTGGGTGTCTTGTATATTCATTATTGAAAAGTTATGTGAGAGGCAGGAGACTATTGGTTGCCAATGTGCATGGGGGGGGAGTGGTTGTGGGGTGTTAAGATGCCTTCCTACTGCCTGATAAGGTTCCTCTCATGCTCTCTAGAAGTTCTTCAATTTTCACCTCAGTTTCAAGGTAAGATGTCCACTAAAATTTTTGAATGGTTGATAAAACAAAGAATGCTAAAAGTGCTTTGTCAATAGTGAATTGGTACTGCCCTACCTGACTGAGCTATGCCTTATGTAAAGCCCTTTCTCCATCATATGGCAATAATTTAAACTTGCATTAGTAGCCAGACTGTTTCAGCATCAGGTAGGCTGCTGTGATCTATTAATTGTTATGCTACATGAGATTCCCAATGGAAGATGCTATAGAATTGCAGAGCAATATAGTGCACTCTGATACCACACTGGTGTACTGTAGACAGGCCATAAATACATTTGTTACACCATAAATCTCTAATCTAGTATTTCCAAATATCTGTTAGCTTAGAAATGTTCTCTGGCTGTGGCTGAATTAGAAGCTGAATATTTGATATTCAAAGCTACTTGTGTGAAAGCTGATATTTTATTGAAGTGGTAAAACAAAAGTACGAACATCGGATTTGGTACTAACAGCCCACACCATACCATCTACTTAAGTCGTGATTTATTATTAATTTTGTAGTCTAATAATTGTGTGATGCCTTTAAGTTTGCATGACTGGTTTTATAGTTATATTTCTTTCTTTTGATGGTGTGCATCTTTGGAGCTTGGGAGTGGATTTCTTTCTTGAAAGTTGCATAAATTTCAAACACTTTTTAGCAAGGAAAGAGGGTCCAAAAATAGTTCTATCCTCACTTTTTTTTTATGATGTACACCCTGGGAAAATCTTCATGTTATTTTAATATTAAAATACCCAATAGAAAATTCTTCGTACTATGTATTTCTCAGAGGTGTTCTTAGGCATGTCACACAATACATAGAAAAATACAGTATGTGCCTCAGAACTTGAGTCTCAGAGGAGACATGACTCAACAAGTGTGTGGATGATAAAAAGTGGGGGGAAGGTATGAGGCCTGGGAGGATGAGAGTTAGAGCAAGACCATTATGCAATTGAAATATAGCTTTATTAGTTTAAGCATAGGCATGTATAGTGTTTGTTACGTATTTTCTCTATTTATTAAATATAATTATAAGCAGAGAACATTCTTGACCTATTGTGAGCATTGTATATGTGCTGCTGCTGTCTGCATGACATCACCCTGATAGCCCTGCACCTGCCGGGCATTGCAGAGCTGCTGTAGAGGGACTGGAGCCTTACTATTGGGATTGAAATGTATTTTCACAAAGGCCTACTTAATTTGTTTATAAATGTTAATTGGTTGTAATATGCAATATTATGTATTAAATATATGTAATATACTTAAATTGAAATTAGTCCATGAATCCAGTGAGCAGAATGTTGAATTTAACGAATAGACCTACTTTCTCAGGCAAATGCTGCGGTGATGTTCACAATAAACATCTCCAGTACTGTAGCAGACATCTGACAATAAATGCTTGTTTAGTCTGTTCCCCTTGTAAAAAGCTGGATTTGGAATGGGCACCTCTTTTCCTCATTCTTCCGCTTTCTGCACATCAGTCTTCATGCCGCTGTATTGGAGGCTTAGCCAAGTGCACCCCGGTCTGTGTCATCCTCCTCCATCCTATGCAGAGCAAGACCAAGAGACCAGGGGCCGTGTTTCTGGGCTGGTGTATAGGGCCTAGGAGCCTCCATTATTAGGACTGAAATGGATTTTGCAAAAAATATTTGGCCAGTACTGAATATCTTTTTTTCAGACAGAATTTGTTCATAATTATCTGTTCAGAGCTGAATTTCAGCTATCTCTTTTTGAAAATGGTAGTTCTCCAATAGACGCATCTACAGAAACTTCTAACTGATGACACTGGATTATTACTGCTGACTGTTTTAAGTATTGGACTTTTTACTTTCTCTAGATTAATTTTCATAAATAGCTCAGCATGGGTAATTAAGACCGATAATTGTTTCACTTTCTGAAGTACACATTTTAATTTTTCTCTTGCTGATTCTTCATTATCAGGATATTGCAGATTATTTCTTTTAAAATGAACTTAAAAATAGTGGAAAATGAAAATATGTATTCAGCTTTTAAATTTTTTTACCAAACCTACATTTTGGACTAAATTGACTTGAACAGTGCATCTTTAAGCTAAATAGACAAATAAATTAAATCAGTGACTTCAAGTGAAACACTGGAATCTATATATTAGCATTAGGGCAGGATGATCTTTTAGGTGTTTAGTATTACATGAGGCACTGGAGGGTTGGGAATGAAATATATTGCATGACATCACAAAACAAAAGTGATAAATCCTTTTATTCTGTCTTTAGGAATTGTGATAAACCAAGATTGATAGAAGCATTGAAAACCAAGCGTATCCGTGATATTGCTTGTGGCAGTTCTCACAGTGCTGCCATCACCTCTAGTGGTGAACTGTATACTTGGGGCCTTGGAGAATACGGCAGGCTGGGTCATGGAGACAATACTACACAACTGAAACCAAAGATGGTAAATACATGAGGTGTTTCCTGGCTGTGATGGTGTCTGTTTGTATATGCAATAAAATAGAAAATAAAGGTAGAAATAAAGCTAAGAATCCCAGAAAAGTGTGTTTATGTGACCTTGGATGTATAAAGAACAAAACAAGTCATAAATACCTTGACATTTCTGTAAAATTTAAAACATGCTTTTAATGTCTTTGAGGCAGCATGCTTACTTTTCTGTGTGTTGTAGGTTAAAGTACTTCTTGGCCACAGAGTCATTCAAGTTGCTTGTGGAAGCAGAGATGCTCAGACACTGGCTTTGACAGATGAAGGTAGGATTGCTTTAGCAATTTAACAGCATATCAGAATATTGTGATCATAATCTGACATACAGTTTGTTTCGTTTTACTAGGTTTGGTATTTTCCTGGGGAGACGGTGACTTTGGAAAACTGGGCCGAGGAGGAAGTGAAGGATGCAACATTCCTCAGAACATTGAAAGGCTAAATGGCCAGGGTGTGTGCCAAATTGAGTGTGGGGCACAGTTCTCTTTGGCCCTTACCAAGTCTGGAGTAGTGTGGACCTGGTATGTCAAGCTTGCTAAGAAAGGTTTACAAAAAATTTCAAGGCATTTGAGTTGCATTGATTGCAACTGACTGGCTTATTACATACTGCTTTGTTCATATGCCTAGTTCATTCTAAAACATCTTGTTACCACCACCTCCTCCCAACCCCCTGCTCACTTGTTTGTGCTCCTACCTGTTACATTTGTTACCTATTACATTACAGTGTAAGTTCTTTGGGGAAGATACTGTAGCTTCTCTCCTTGGCTCCATTATACCTGTGAGTTTCCTTAATGGGCCATTAAGTAGCTGCTTGCTGCAGCCATTCTGTCTGGGGTGTCACCCAGAAACATAGCCCAAGTGGAAATAGATATGCTGTACATATTTATAACCTACATTACAAACAACACACACACAATCATATTTAGCAAATTATAACCTTTCTAATGGTTCACATCAATTATTGTAATTTTGAAATATTGATATTAAATCACATTATAAATGGTCCCCCTACTCCAGCCAGCATCACAGAGTGCCTATGACAAATGTCTGGTTGAGATGTATCAGTTATAATGCAGTAAAAATAAATAGAAATAACAATTATTGTGATAGAAGAAAATATGTAGTCTATGAAATAGTGCAGCTCATTTCTTCTATTTAAGTGAAAGCACGTGTTCTGCTGTGTCTTATATATATTCTCTAATTACAGAAGCACTGGTTATGATTCCATTGATAGGATTTAGATTTTCCACTTGAATCAAGGGTTCAGCTATTTTGTGTATAGAGAATGTAGCATATTTTCCTCAGAATTAGAATACTCTGAGTATAGCATGAGAACTTACCTTTTGAGACTTTACAAGTGCATTGGTTAATTATTTTTAATAATAATTTTAAGTTAAAATTTATTAAAGATAATTCATGAAAATTAAAACTCAAGGTACTTTTTTGTTCCAAATGATCTCAGTAACAGAATAACACAGGGTCTTCAACCATCCTGTTTGGTTAAATTGAATTCTTTGCTCAGGCTTTATTTGAAGAACCTTTTGCACTTTATTCTTCATAAATGAATGTTTCTTCTTCAACACATGTTGGTGAATAATAGCGAATAATAATGTAGCGAACATCACAGTAATCTTCAGTCTTTCCAAATGGTTATCTCTTGTTGCTTTCAATGAGAGTGAAGTTAACAGTGTCTTCGGTAAAAATGTCCTCCTTCAAAATTACCGCAGCCACCCATTGGTTTCAGTGTGAGGGAAGCCTCAGTTTTCCCTTCCATAAGCCCTGATGTGTTATATTGACACCATAGAGTTGGGGGGAAGAAAATCAAATGTCTTTAAAAATAAATTTAATCTAAACTGGGAATACAAACACTAAAATATTTAATGATTATTTCTGTGGTTATTGCGTGACATCACTGCAAGGCAAAGCTAAGCTTGTTTGTGTGCCTCAGCTGTACATTTGCATACCTAGCATGCTTGGATTTATTTTACGTTTAAATCTGAATTTCCTGGCTTTGTAGTATTTGTTCTGGGGTGTAATTAGAGCACACGAGTAATAGTTTTTATGATACTGATGTATATTCAATTCCATAATAACAATTTTTATCTCAAAATGACCATTGACGCTAAGGACTTTTGGATATACTGATTTCCAACAGACGGATTTCTGTTTCAAAATACAATAGGGAAAAATGAGAGAGAATTGTTCTCTTACTAATGCTCTTTTTTTTTTTCCCTACTTAATACTGTTGATATCTTGAGCTGTTATTCATTTAGTCTACTTATGGCAGAGAGTAGTGCAGAGTTAATGGTGTGTCTCAGACAATTAAGGATAATTTCATATGTTGGTAATAAAAATAATCTGTTCGAGGCTGTCTGAAATCTCTGATGCACAGAGTTAAGCACATGTGAATTTTACTTACGTGAGTAGAGTTGTTGTTGTTCCAGTGTTTATCTAACTTGTAAGCTTAATAATAAATTTAATGAGTTATACTCAAAAATGAATGGCTTTTTTATCACCTCCTGACTAATGTAAAATAGTAAGGTATTTCAATCCAGAAAGAATGTATTTTATTTACCCACAGCACTGGTCCTCAAATAATCATAAATAGTAACTTTTTAATATTGAGGCCAATGTATGAAAGACTGTAGATTCTTTGCTCCCTCTATGGATGAGTCTTTCCAAGTCAGGTTTGAAGGTTATTGTCAAGAAATTTGCATTGCTACTGTGTATGCTTTCCCTTTGGATATATAAAGGATTTACATTTGCAAAGATGTAATGGCAAAGGATTCAATGTTTGGAACAGTATAATTGCCTTGAACTTTACCTTTACTTCCTTGTCTGTTCCAGGGGCAAGGGAGATTACTTCAGGTTAGGCCATGGCACTGATGTTCATGTGCGAAAGCCACAGGTTGTGGAAGGATTGAGGGGGAAAAAGATTGTACATGTGGCCGTAGGTGCACTTCACTGCCTGGCTGTCACTGACACGGGGCAGGTATGTTATTCTGGTCCAGAAAGCGTTAGAATACTGAAGCATTGTAAAGTAGTAACAGCAGTAATGCTTACTGAATGGAATAAATATTCTTAATTATATATTGTTTTACTTCTCAAAGCACTGCACAAATATTAATGTGATTGTCACTTAGAATTTCCTCGCCTTCATATATTTATTAAACCTTGATTGTCATTTTAATAGAGCTTTTGCATTTTTGTTCCTTATTTTTTATCATAACATGGAATGTTTCAGAGACATCTGCTCTTCACTCTTAAGATGCAGAAGCAACCATAATGTTCTGACAGTACATGTTTCTGCTCTATATTTGGTGATAGCATAAATATCATAGATATGCAGAGCCCCAATAAAATCCAGGTGCTAATATTCCCATTAATTTCATGTACACTCAGAATTATGAACTAGTATATGAAACTGCTCCAGAATGAAGCTCTTTTGTGCAATATTAGCATATAACACCTAAAAGCATCCACTGTTAAATATGAAGCTGATAGCTACTCTAGAAATATCTTAAATTATTAATGTAAGTCACTTAGAGATAAGATCCTATCATAGTAATTTTGAAAATAGCAGAACTATATGAAAGACTCCATGAAACAAAGTAATGTATAGAACTGTCCGTTGGCAGGTTTATGCTTGGGGTGACAATGATCATGGACAACAAGGCAATGGAACTACTACAGTCAATAGAAAGCCCACTCTTGTACAAGGCTTAGAAGGCCAGAAAATTACGCGTGTTGCTTGTGGATCTTCCCACAGTGTAGCATGGACAACAGTGGATGTAGCTACACCATCTGTTCATGAGCCAGTACTCTTCCAAACAGCTAGAG
Source organism: Mesoclemmys tuberculata (assembly GCA_007922155.1). Lineage (NCBI taxonomy): Eukaryota > Metazoa > Chordata > Testudines > Chelidae > Mesoclemmys > Mesoclemmys tuberculata. The sequence goes on from ML675610.1 coordinate 70,535,427, forward strand.
ACCCTTTAGGTGCTTCTTATCTAGGTAATACAAAGCTTGTGTTTATTGTCTTAAAATTTGTAGATTGTGTGTATGTGTGTATGTAGATGGACAGGCGGGTGTGGGGGAGGAGGAGGTGGTTGTCTAGGATGACAGCCATGTAAACATAACGACTTGCTGAAAATGGAGGAAGTGAGAAGCCTTGGGGAGCTAAAACATTGAACACCATGAAGCTGAGGAGTCCTACAAAAGTAGCACCAATTTGAACTTTTAAGTGTCTTTGGCAAACAGTTTAAGTCCATAATGCATTAGCAAAAATGAGATCCTTTTTGAACAGTAGACTTCTGGAGGCAGGGACTTTGTCTTCTGCCCCTGCCCCTTCCTTTATTTATTTTTTGGGAGGATGTGTGTGGTGGGATGTTGGTTCTGTGCTTATCACTTTGGGGCCTTATCCTGATAGGGGCTTCTGGATGCTACCATAATAAATCTATTTTGTCTCTTACAAATAATTATTCTTGATGCAAATGTTATCCTATGTATTGATTTCTAAGTCAAGTGGCCACCATTAAAGAGGGAGGCAGCATTCTATGATTGCAGCTTCCCAGTTTGTCAGAACAAGTATTTAGTTAGACTTGAATAACAAAAATGTTCTTTGCAAAATGTCAGAATATTTTTGCTATTTGTCTTTTTAATACATAAGCTATCTTTTACCTGAAAAGAACAGCAGCAATAACAGAACTTCATATATGTACAGTATATGTAATTAAGCACTCAGACAAAAATTTAACAGGTAGCTTAAGTAAAACTTACTTTAGAGGCCAATGAGCCAGCTAGTGATGCTGAAGGGTCTCCATTTTCATAAGTTTTAGACTCTGTTATATAGCAAAGTCATTGCTGAACTAGACTCAGTATTTGCTTTTATATCAGAATTACAGGAATTGTAGGCTTAGAAACCTCTTCAAAACTTGCATTAAGCAGGTAGCAAACAAAACCAGTTATTCATTATATATATAATTTTTTAAGTTTGTCTGGCTCTCTCTTTCCCAGGTGTCCCATCAGATGCAGATTCTTCTGCTGCCAGTAACAAAATCAGTGGTGCAAATAGTTCCAAACCTAATCGCCCTTCCCTTGCCAAGATTCTTTTGTCGCTAGATGGGAACCTTGCCAAACAACAAGCATTATCTCATATACTGACAGCATTACAAATCATGTATGCCAGGTAGGCATGCCAACATTCTTGTATTTTACAGGGTGAAGCATGGATGTTAAGCGACTTCATACCATTTTTCTGTTGTATCAGATAATCATGGGTATAAAATAGCGCTCGAAGGTGTATAATTTAACTTCATTTAAATTTACTTTTGCTGTTTACTTGAAATTGACTTGTTGACAGAGGTTTTCCTGGCACTACTGTCTTATGTAGAACAGAATACTTGATCTCTGCAACAAAATATTAACTTAGCTTCATATTTAGAAGTCTTATATGAGAGCACATCATCCAAATAAGAATTGAATGATAGCTTTCTAAAAGTGCAACTCCAAACAATATCCTTGTTGTTTACCTTGCTCCTGAGAATGTGTATCACAGAGCAGAGGGCTCCTTTTGAGTTTTGTTGGTTTCTGTTTAAAGACAGGAGAAATATTAGTGGCAAAGAGTCTGAAAAGAAACTTGTGGAGAACACTGGTTTAAAAAAAATCTCAGGAATCTGTAACTGTCTTAGCTAAGTGAGAGTCTTCCCATGCAGAATGGAAAAAAGCTACCTTATAGGCTGCAAACATTGAAAACCACCACTTTTATTATTCTAGCTGAATAACATGACAGTTTTATTCCAAGGAAAGGATTTGGTGATCCTAGTATTAATCTGTCCTCAACAGTTTGTTCATTTTTGATTTAGGGATGCAGTCGTTGGAGCTCTGATGCCTGCAAGTATGATTGCACCAGTGGAATGTCCTTCTTCATCCCCAGTCCCTCCACCAGATGCTACTTCTACAGGGAGCCCTGCCAGTGGGGAAGAGTATATGCTAGCAGTGGATGTAGAAGAGAGACTGAGCCCAAATCCCTGGCAAGATAGGAGAGGAGAGGTAAAACAAATAAATAAAATCACAGTTAGTTTTGCTATCAGACCAATAATTTTGGAGTGCTGAAATATCTATGAACAATAACACGGTAAAGTATTTTCCTTTACTGAATTTGACAGTAGCATGTGTAAGAACTTTACTTCAACATCTGTCTAACTTCTAGAATCAATGCCATAAAGTGTCTGTGATTTGTCAGTTGTGCCTGATCTCGAAAGACTAATAGCTTATTGTGGTGATAATTTATCAATTCATGAGTTTAAGTCCAGTAACTCAGATAAAAACATTTAAGATGTTAAAGTAATTTCTTCCCATGTTTTAGACCTGATTCAAAGATACTGGCATTTTCTTAATCAGGTATTGAAACAGTTTAAGAGTAGAGGAAGATTTATAAGCAAGATTTTAAAAAGAACAAATGACAAGATGAAGAGAATTGTCAGTATCTAAATCTTCTTTCAAATGCAACAAATAATTGTAACATTTCTATTGTGTGATATATTGAAAAGAAAGCCGGATAGAAACATACTGTGTGCGTTATTTAATGTTAAAAGGAGTAAACAACAACAACTAATATATTTTCTTTAGTGAAAAAATTATCTTCCCCATTACTCCAGGCTTGACTTGTCTGTCTCATCCACCTGTAATGTTTTGTGTTGTAGATTTTAAGCTGTTAGGGATAGAAATTTTCATCTTATGGCATGTTCATAAAGCACCTAGTGCAGTGGGGCCCGCATTTCATTTGACTATAGGCCCCACTGCAATCTAAAGGTTAATACAAGGGCTGCATCTTTTAACTAAGATGCTCTTATTTTTAGGTGTCTTTTTCCTGAGCTCAAACTGTCCTGAAAGTACTTTTTAAAAAAGTCTAGTTAAACTTGTGTAATATCTTATTGCTCTGCCATGTTTTTAACTACAATGTTTTTCAACTAGGTTGTTCCTTCAGAAGATGCTGTGACGCCCTCTGCTGTAACTCCCTCAACTGCTGCTGCCTCTTCTCGTCCTTTCATTCCAGTCACTGATGATCCTGGAGCTGCCAGTATCATAGCAGAGACCATGACCAAAACCAAAGAAGTAATTTTGCTAATATTTTTATGATTATAGGGTTTATTATGCATCTCCATCAAGCAGCTGTGGGATTTTTTTGGTGTTTGACAGGTTATGTCAGAGTAAAAATAGATTTCTGGTGCTTCAGAAACAGCTTTATGCATGCTATCTTGTGGGGAAACTCACATGCTTAGTACACGTCCCATTTCTTGTTTATAACATAATATAACCCTATGTATGTAGTTACTTAGCTCTGTGTAATGCAAATGTATTTTTTATGATGCTAGGTAGAGCTGGTCAAAAGAAAATTTTGAATTTTTTTCCCATCAAAAAGTGCTGTTTTGTCCAAGCTGAAATGTTTCATAAAATTGTATTTTGACAATTTAGTTGGAAAGGTTTTTAGATCCAGGATTGAATTTCTGGAAGGGAAGAGAGGGACTACAGAATAACCAATAGCCTGGTGGTTAGAACATGCATTTGGGATATGGAGACCCCAGAGGAAGAAGGGTGAAAGAGTAATCACTCCAGAATAATCAATGATCTGGTGCTTAGGGCACTCATTTGGGATTTGGGAGAACCAGGTCTAAGTCCCTGCTCTGAGTCAAGCAGGGAGTTGAATCTCATATCCTAGGTGAGTGCCCTAACTACTGAGTTACTGGTTATTCTGGGGTGAGGGTCTTGCATTTTTTTCATCCCAAAGTTTGAAAGGCCTCATTTTGGTTCTGATGCAAAATGAAAACACATTTTGAAAGCTTGATGTTTTTTTAACCTGAAATGGCATTGGTTTTCAGCCAGCCCTGCTGCCTAATATATGTAAAAGTATTGTTTTACATAAATAAGTAGTGATTTTTTTATATACTTCAGAATGTTATGGTTTTGTCTGGCAAATGCCCGAAATTGTTTAGTGAAGCAATCCCTAAATATGCATCACTCACAAGTCTTGCTAGCAAGCATTAGTTCATAAAATCAAGAATTAAAATAGTTCATATTATTTCCCATAAAACTTTGTTCTGAGGATTTGCCAGTCATTTGCCTATTATGGTTTTGTGGCTTGATATTCTCTTTCCCTTTTAATTAGTTAAGGCATTCAGAAAATAACAGTTGACCATGTGTTAACCTACCACTACTACTTACTAATCAAAACTGTGGTTACAGCTGGTGGATGTTTGTTATATATTTTAGACTCTTTGTGTCTATCAGTTTAAAGAGCCTGCAGTTTTCTTTGTATTTACAAGATGCCAGTGAAAGGGAAACACTTCTTCCCTTGGGGAAAAAAGAATAAAAATGAGATAGTATTTGTAATCTTTTGGGTTTCAACTCAAACTGCTTGCCTTGCAACTCTGGGATCTTCCATACTATGCTGCTGTGGTTTACAGTCCTGACACCAGCAGCCAGCATATGAATGTACATGTCACACCTTGTCTTCCATTGCTCAGTTGCTTTTCACAGAATGACCAAAAGTCCCTCCCAGTCCTGAATTTCCCTCAAAACAATCTCCCTGCAGTGTTCAGTCCTCTCCTGGAACAGTCACATAAGTTAGGTTTGCTGCTCTTTTAAAATGACAGAAAGAGCAGGGTGTTGTTTTGACTGGAGTTAACAATCACTTCAATTCAACCAAAGCACTGGATTGGTTTAGATAAGAAGTAAAACAAGTCTGTTTAATGAAAAAAGACAGCTGTTACGTGAGTTCAAGTATAAAGGATTAAGATAGAAAAGGTTACAAACAAAAGTAAAAATACTCTTTTTAGTGCTTAAAACCTAACTTAAGCTACCGTCCATTCAAGGTAATTTCCTTCCCAGTCTTCCTTTTCCAGCAATGGCTTACTAGATTTTAGTTGAAGGCGCTGGTTTTCCTTGCTCCTCAGGTGAAGGATAATTTATGGGTGCTCTGCCTCTCTTTATACTTCAATTAGCCTCTCAAAAGTGTATCTCTCAGAATTCATTTATGGTACTTCATGAGGCAGGAAGTCTTCCTGGGTGTCTCCATTCCTCGTTAAGATTAAGTGATTGCTTTTTCCTAACGTGGTCTCCTGGTGGATTTGTTTGCCTCATGTGTAAATGTGATTTTTCTGTCCTTGGTCACACTATGCTCAATTTACATGGGAGGCACATTCAAGCAGGTGGAATTTCATTCTGCTGTCTGGGAAAAAAACAAACTATCAACTCCCCCTGACATGCCTGGTTTAAAAATGTTAGTCATAATTTCAGCACATCTGTATAATCGTTTGTAGATTGACCTCACTCAGGAATATTAAAGATCAATGAGTTTTTAGTTTTCAGTGGTATAATACACAACACCTTTTTAGGTACAGATTATAACAGTGAGTTTGGGTACACTGAGCTGATTGGGCTAGCTGAAACTCACTGCTAGATACCAGGAGCCCCATGTCTTCTGGCACAGAGATGCTCTTAGAGTCTCAGCATTAAATTTCTATTTGTTCTTGGAGTGATTGAACATGTCTGTTCAACTTCAGGTGTATGCTTGCTCCGTGCAGTAGCATATTTGCGATTTTTCTCTCAGCTGTACCCATTGGGATGGCACATGTATCCTCTGCTGCTGCATTGTGCTGCTGCACAATGGTCCAAAGGTAGAACCGCCCCTGATTCCTGTCTATTCCTTCTTACTGCCTGTGATGGTCGTTGGAGAGTCTTACCTTGCTACCACATGTTTCTTTCTTTCTTTGTCTTTACTATCGTGTATAGTTGGTTCTTGTTATGTAGTCTGTGATGTTTTAGTAGTAGGTTTCTTTTTTTCATTTACTAGTGCATTTAATTTACGCTTTGGTTCCTGTTGGTTCTGGGTATTAATGTCCAATACTGGGGCATATCTCAGTCCCCAGACTTTAAACCTTGCAGTTCATGCAAGAAGCCAATGCCAGTCAGTGACCTATATTCCAGATGCCTGAAGCGTCTCAGAGAAGCTCATATCAGGGACAAGCGTGAAGTTTGCAGGGACTTTAACCCTCGAACTAAAAAGTACGGGGAAGTTGGACTAAAGCAGCCTCCTTATGGCAGCAGCCCTGCCCCATCCTCAGAACCTTTCTGCTCAGAGTGGGCATTGAGTGCCTTACTAGTAAAGTGCCTTTACTTGGATTAGGAGTGCTTCTCCTGTCATGCCAGAGTCCCAACGTTGATCTTTTTTTCCAATACTGAAGAAGAAACAGGAAGGCTGCACTGAGGGACAGCATTGTCCATGAGATGGAGGTCTCCAGCACAGTGTCCAACAATCAAGCTGAAAAGCAGAATAGAGCACGCATGGTGCCAAGCAGTTTTGTCTACAGTGCAGGTAGAACCTGAGGTGGGGTCATTGAATCCAGCACCTTTACCAGTGCTGTTGAGACCAACCTCTAAGGGAGCACCGTCTTGTTCAGTTGCTCAGCAGTAGCAAGAGAATCTTCTGGTGCTATCACCATCTGAGGCTTATGCTATGACAAATTATCTGCTGAGCCTATTGGTGCTGGTGGTTCAAGAGACACCCGGCCCAGTATCGACAGACACCCCAAAGGATTTCCTTGCTGCTAGAGTTCACCCAATAGTTCATCTTCTCTTACAAAGATCAAGCATCTTTACATCATTACTCCGCAGTACTGAGAAGCACCGCACCTCCCTCATTGAATGACTTGGGTTTGTCATCTGAGTCAGAAATTGGATCTTACATGTCACAGCTGTGTCACATAAAATACCACTCTGCTATGAGAGGTTTTCACCATTGATATTCAGCGCAGGCTGCATGTTGGTCAGTCAGTAAGGAGCCTTGGCTGGGAAGAAATTGGATTCCAGTGCCACAGCAGCGATTGTATTGGAGCCAGTGGGGATTTCCATCCTCCACTAGTACCTCTTCTCCTCTTCCCTGCTCTACATCTGCCGGTAGGCATTGTGAAACTTTGTGTCAAGAGCTTCAGGAAGCCACTCCTGGTATTAAAGTTAGTATCAAACTTGAGTAATTTACCCCAAAGAATCCCTCTTTTGAGGAATTGGGAGAAGCTCCACTTCAGCCAACCCACGGTTCCTCTTCCTCATCACCTGACGAGGCGGTAGTTTCCAGTATTTTCTCACCTTTCCTGGATGATTGTAGGGCCCATCAGAACCTTGTTAAGAGGATGGCCTTCACCCTAGATATACAGATGGAAGTAGTTCAGGAGTGCTCAGACAGATTGGTTGACATTTTGGCATCTGTGGGGCCTTGCAAATGGTGCTGCCCATAAATGAATCTCTTTGGGCGCCCACGAAAGTGTTGTAGCAAAAGACATCTTTGCTGCCTCCCACAGCTAAAAGGACTCAAAGAAGGTATTATGTCCACCTGTAGAAATGTGAACATTTTTATACCTCCTCACCGTATTCCAGGGTCTTGGATGGTTTCTGCTCTTAATGAGAGTGCCAGGGATAGCAGGTGCCCTCCCCAAAATTGAAAGATGTAAAGACACTTGATCTTCGTGAGAGAAGATGGACTACAGCTCTGGATCACTAATCAGAAAGCATTGCTGGAATATTATGATTTCTATCCCTAGGACAATGTTTTAAAATGTATAGACAAGTAACTGGAAGAGGCTAGGCAAGTTTCTGGTTGTAGTGGATGAGGAAAAGGTGGTAGCCAGAATCTCGCTTCAGGCGCCATTGGATGCTGCAGGTTCTGGTGCCAGAGCCATAACAATGCGTATTCATGGGGCTGGTCATGTCTTTTGCAGGTGGTCCAACAGATCATTCAGGATCCCCTTTTCAGTTACTGACACTCTTTTCCAAAGCAGACTGACAAGTTTCATAGTTTTCAAGTCTAGGGCTGTGCTCAAGTTTTTGCTTATTTACCTTCCTCCCCCCAAAAAGCAGCAGTTTTGTCCATAGTAGTCCCATTATTATGCTTCCCTACTGCCTCGTCAGCAGGACAAGCCTAGGAGAAAAGAGAAAACTTACAGGAGTTCGCTATCTTCTCCTTTCTTGTCCATTGGGAGCAAATCCAGGCAGCATAGAAGCTCCATCAGTTGGACATTTTCATCAGGGACAGCTTACACGTTTGCACTATGTCAAATCCTCTATCCCTTGTTTGTCCAACAGGCTATCCTGCTTCATAAGTGCATGGACCAATATCTCTACAAACCAGTGGGTCTTAAGCATGGAATTAGATTACACCCTTCAGTTTATATGTACTCCCTTTTCCCATTTCTCCTTCCCTGTCCCTCTTCAGGGACCACTCTCACAAGGAAGTTCTCCTTTGTGTGGTACAATATCTCCTCCTGTTGAGCTTGATAGATGAAGTTTCTCCTTTACACAGAGGAAAGGGGTTTTATTCACACTACTTTCTAATTCCAAAAACAGAGAGAGGTCTCAGACCATACTAGAAAGCTGAACAAATATATAAAGAAAGTAAAAGTTTTGCCTGGTCTCTCTGGCTTACATTATCACCTCCCTGGATCCTGGTAACTGGTACAATGTCCTCAACTTAGACTCACATTTCCATGTGGCAACGGTGGTAGAGTTCCCAGATGGGCTACCCAACCTAGAGTGGAAGAGTCTGTAATCAGACACAAAGTAGTGTGGCAAACGGCCGGCTTCTCCCTGGTGGGTCTCGCACTTTTGCCTCTTGCAGTGGGCCAGGGTGTCGCTGGTAACCCCGTCTTCCCAGGGAGGGGGGTAGGGACCCGGGCCCCCCCGCTCCTCTGGGTCCCATCCCAGGGGCCCTTCGAGTAGCAGCTATGTGCTGCTGGCACCTTACTTGCAGCTGCAGGCTTTTCCCCTGGGCCACTCTCCCCCCTCTGTCTTTCTGGCTTCTTGAGCCCAGTACCTGCTTCAGGGCTCCACCTCTCTCCCACACACTGCTGTACTCCGTTCTGTTCTTCTCCACAATTCCACACACCACTGTCTTCTGTTCTTCTTCACAATCTCCACAAACTCCTCTGCTCACCACACTCCTACTACTCCACATTGTGTCTCAGGAGTAGAGGGTTTTTATAGGCACCTGGGTGGGGCCTTAATTGGTGTCAGCTGACACTAATTACCTTATATGGACTCTGACTAGTCTATAGGGTATAAAGCCCGGATCGTTCTAGCGCTTATATAGCACCCTTCTAGAACTTTCCTACTGCCCTCTGTCTTTGCTATACCACAGTAGGTTGGAATGGCACAAAAAGAACTCCCATGCATATATTGGTTGAGTCCATCCAGCAGTCCAAAGAGTCTAAGACTTCCGTGGGCACTCAAACCAACATGTCCAGTGGATGAGGAATCATCAAGTTGAGCCAGCTCTGCAGCTTCCTAAGACATGCCTGGCATGTCAAACCATGGAAATACATAAAGCCATGTCCCCAGAAACCTGAGGCAATTCCATGCTGCTGTACTAGGATGAGCCTTTGGGTCTAACGAAATAGCCAGCATTGTTTGGAACCCAGTTTGCAGGAGGAAAACTCTGGCTTCTGTAGAATCCAAGACCACTCCTATAAACTGTATTCTCTGTACAAGTGGGAAGATCAACTTTTTCTTTTTGATCAGATGTTCCAATGTGCCAAAGGTTCACTGTATCTTGGCCACACTGGATACATCACCTTGCTCCTGGATTGGCCTCTCACCAGCCAGTCATCCAGGTATGGAAACATTTGAACTTCTAATTTCTTTAGTAACACAGAGACTCAAGATATCTCATCTGGCCAGGATTTAGTTCTCCATAGAAACGGAGGATAGTTGAGAGTCATTGATCTAATTTCTCACTTTCTTTTCCTATATTAAGAGAAGGAATTTAATAGTTCTTGTGGACAATACAGCAGCAATGTTGTATTTGAACAGAGAGGGATGGGCCAGATCGACAGTTCTGTGCCAAGAGGCAGTACTTCTTTGGGAGTTTTGCATCACAAGCTCAGTCCACCTCCAAGCTTCACACATTCCAGGCATCGAGAACAGTTTGTTAAACTGGTTGAACAAATATTTCACCAGTCATCACAAGTGGTCACTCAACCCATATATAGTCAGATACATTTTCCCCACATAGGACCTGTTTGCAACTCGACACAACAGGAAGTGTCGTCATTTTTTTTTTCATGAGCAGGTCACAGTCCAGTGTCTCTGATGGACACTTTCCTGTTGACCTGGACAGACAGTCTCATGTATGTGTACACTCCAGTTCCACTCGTACCCAGAGAGCTGTTAAAAATTATATAGGACCATGCTCGCATGATAATGCATAGCACCATTCTGGCCTCACCAGAATTAGCTTTCCACTTGCTGACCCTCTCAGATAGGGTTCCATTGACACTTCCACCAGACCCAGAAGTTGTCTCTCAGTACCATGGTCTTCTCCTTTGTCCCAGCCTTGAGGTCCTTCACCTTACAGCTTGGATGCTTGATGATTAACACATCAGAAGGAGTTCTGTTCAAGGATGTGCAAAATGGGAAACATCATCAGAAATAGCAGAACGCCAGCTAGGTTCACTTAACTGTTGAAGTGGAAAAGGTTCTCCTTCTGTTATCAGCAAGTGTTTCTCTAGTAAGGGCTCCAATATAACACGTGCTGGACTGTTTGGTACAAGTATCAGCTGTTGGACTGGGGATTGATTTCTGTACCCACAGCTGGGCACCCAGTAACCATACCAATGAAGACCAGGATTCAATCTCTTCAATACAGAGCTATTTATTGAAAAGCAGGTATTACAGGCAAATAGAAGGGCCTGTGCAATGCCTCCTCTTAGTTAGCCTCAATTTCACAAGCATTAACCCTCAGTAACTATTCTGGCCCCACATAATATCTTGATTAGTAAATAAAGTGGGGGATAACTCCAAGGTGAAGACTGACTCTTCTATCTTCAGATTTCCTCAGGTACTTTGTCTATTTTCTGAGTCCCTCGTAGTGGGGTTTTGGCTACCCCAAAGCCCTCTGATCTTTGTTCCCTTGTAGCAAGGTCTAGGTTATCTTGAGGCCCTCTGGTCTCAAGTCGCTCTTTTGTCCGACAGTATCATCGGTGTGTGTGTGTGTGTGTGTGTGTGTGTGTGTGTGTAGATATATAACATGTGATTTTCCTAGTACTTACACCCTGTTCCCAAAGGAGTCACATGTCCCCAAAATATGCTTTGCTAGTATATCTAGCATATAATAATTCATTCATAATTTGGGAGAGGGCTTTTCCTCACTTTTTAATTAACTACTCACCCCAGGCACCTGATGTCACGTTATTCTACAGGGCCAGTTGACCCAGGTCCAGGTTCTCCATTACACATCTCCGTGTGTACATACCAGGTGAACTTGCCATTGGCTGACCCTGACCATTGGTCTTCCACATCAGCACAGCTACTTTCACAGGGCCTGGACAAACGTTCATTGCTCGTGTCGATGCCAAGCCGAGTTTGACCTTTTCAGTGCTTTTCCACTGTCTAATGCTAAGAGGCCCTGCTCCCAGAATCCTTCAACACTCAGGCTTACCAAACGTGTTCATTATAATACTGTGTAGTGATTCAGCACCATCCCAACAGCAAGGTCATGATTCCATCAAGGTGCACCTGGCTGCTGTCTCTGCTTTTCACCCACCAGTTGATAACTGATCACTTTTCTCCACCTCATGTCACTCAGGTTTTTGAAGGATCTGTATCAGTTATACCCTTAAGCAGATGATACTGTTCCTCCTTCAGACTTAAACGTGGTGTTAGAAAAGCTAATGGGTCTGCCCTTTGATCTCCCTCTATCAGTTCATTGCTTCATCTTTCAATTAAATTAGCATTTTTGGTGGCAATGACTTCTGCAAGAGTGATGGAATGGAGACCCCTGGTGTCTGACCCACCATATATAGTCTTCTACAAGGAAACGTTTGTACCTTCACCCTCATTGAAAATGTCTCACTTCCATATCAGTCAGGCAATATACTGACCAACTTTCTTCCCTGAGCCTCATTCTCATAAGAATGAGGAGAAACTTCACACATTGAGTGTTAGGAGAGTGTTCATGTTTTACTTGGATGGACTAAACCATTTGGGCCATCTTCACAACTGTTTGTGGCAGTAGCAGGCAGGGTGAAGGGCCTTCCAGTCTCATCCCAAAGAATCTCATTGTGGATTTCCTCCTCTATACATTTGTGCTATGACATGAACAGTGTAACTCCCCTAAACAGGATGCTGGCATGTTCAATGAGGTCCCAAATGGGCTCTGCAGCTTTTCTAGCTCATGTGCCTGTACTGGATGTTTGTAGAGCTGCAATGTGGCGATCAGAACATACTTCTGATACTAATTATGTTATCTCTCAATGGTGCAGAGATGCCCTCAGATTTGGATATGTAGTCTTTCAGTCATTATTCAGGTCAACTCTGATTCCACCTCCTGATTGAACTGCTTGTGAGATACCTAAAGTGGCATGAACATGTGCAATCACTTAAAGAAGAATAAATAGTTAGAGGAACAGTTACAGAACACGTTACTGAGGTGTGTTGCACATGTCCATTCCACAACCACTGTCCTTCCCTTCTCTATCGAAATCTGTCCAATAAAAAGGAACTGCAGAGGATCTGGGTGGCCTTGCCTTTTATGCCATCATGCAGCAGCAGGAGGCAGCAGGGGGCACATGAACTGCTCTGATGGGTATCTCTGAGGGAAAAGTCTGATGCTAGTACACTAGGTGTGCACACACCTGAAGTGGAATGGACATGTGCAACATCTCTGACAACAATGGTTACAGAACAAGTTAGTGACCATTTGGTGTTTTTAAGGCAAGTTATCTCATTCTGTTGTATAAAAATCTCTTTTCCATCCTCTTCATCAGTTATGTTTCATCAATTTCTCTTTCAGGATGTAGAAAGCCAAAATAAAGTATCTGGTCCAGAACCCCAGTACTTGGATGAGTTTACTAGTCTTTTAGTACCAGATGACACACGAGTCATGGTTGACCTACTGAAGCTTGCTGTCTCTGCCAGGGCTGGTGAGAAGGGAAAGGATGTGCTTTCTGCTGTGCTGTCTGGAATGGGCACTGCCTACCCACAGGTCAGAGTGGTTTTTGTTGTCTTAGTGGATTTTAACTATACTCTCTTTCTCATTCTGTTGAGATGACTTCTAGCAGTTGAAATGTAGTTCAGAAGATGTAGCTTTTTACAAACATGAAGAGTAATAATATTACATATAGATGAATTGGAATACCAAATGAATATAGATGTTTGCTGTAAAAATCAATGAGTCAATTTTATAAATTTGCCAACATACAAATTTGCAAACATTTTCATTCAAAGCTGAAATCTTACAAACTACTTTTGCCAATTTAATAAATGTTATAGCCAGTACCAGAATGGAATTGAATTAGGACAACCCCTTTTTATGAATTCAGGAAGCACTGGTTTGTTAACTTTAACACTAAGCTCATTTCAGATCTACATTTGCCTTGGAGAGTGGTTTTCAAAGCAGGACACTTGGTTATTTTTAATCAAGTTTATTTATTCACTAACAATCACATAGGTGTGTATATAACCAACAGTTCAAGTTTAAATGCACCGAACCATTTTAAGCATGTACTGAATGCAAAACACACGTGCAATTCTGTAAGCAGTTAACATAGGTCAGTGTTGGGGCCCCGCTGCTATACCAAGGAACAATACAAATCACTAAGATTTCTTACTACATTTACTTAATCATCATTATCAATTCTTTAATAACTGTAATACATTTATTACCCTTTAAGAATTTCTCTCTAGTTTGCTTGTTTTATGCAAATATTTTCCACTATTTCTTGTGTTTAGTTCGGTAGGGCTTATGTTAATACAATTGCATAAAGTTATAGTTCGAGGTTCTCTTTTGCAAAGGTACTTGGATTTACACATTAGAAGCATGTATATAGCATTGCTTAGTTAAAACCCAAAATACACTCAGTAGATGGAGTGTAGACTCAAAGAAGCTTTCAGTTTCTTTATATTAAAAAACGCCAAGAGAAATGAAATCTCATGACTTCTTCTCAGTCCTGGGAACCCTGGTATTGGAGAGAGCTGGTCCAAATGTGTGATAGCACTTCTGGATTTTGGTCTTTCTTTTCTGGGTTCTGCAAAATCTGGGATCCCACAGAGTGACTCAGTTTATATATTCTTTTGGGATTTGTTAAAAGGTAGCTGCTTTATTGTTTGTTGCTTACTTGCCATGTGGGCTGTCTGTTTCTCTGCTGCTTCCATCAATAACAAATAGATGGTGTCAGTGTTTAACGAATTTGCATCTTTTTACAGTCAGAATGTCTTTGTTTAATTTATTTCAGGGATTATATTTCTCTATTAACCACTAGTACTAATTGTAATTCTCTCCTCCTTAAGTTATTTCTTTTATTATTTCAAAATTATGCACACGATAGTTGCTTATATTGAATATTCTTTCCTCGTGCTGTATAATTCATATTCTTTCGAGTGCAACAATCCTTTATAGTTACTCTAAATGTATTGGGCCTAGTCCATATGATGATTTTTGAATTTTATATAAAAGTATTATGCATCCTTTGGGGTTTACAATTGAACAAGAAACATTTGTTTGAAGAAACAAGATACATTATCCATGTATGGAGGGATGGTGTCTTTTGATTCATGAAGCAGACAAATGTACAGTTTATTTGGGATGCAACTAGTTGGTTTGACTTTATTGAGGTATCAGGAAGTTTGATATATGGAACAGTTTTCTGGGTGTCTCAGCAAACTATTCCTTAAACAGTTCATAGCTGCTTTAATCTCTAGTGCTTAATTCACTCTACACAGTTGTTTGCCAACTCATGGGATTCTCTGTTGGCAGACAGTGACTTGGAAAGCCCTATCCACATGCAGATCATGAATGGCTGTTGTCTGAGTGAATGATTGTCTGAAAACTTTGTTTACATATCCTATTTTGGGGGTTTTGAAGTTTCTTAGATAATCATAGAATCATAGGGTTGGAAGGGACCTTGAGAGGTCATCTAGTCCGGTCCCCTGCACTCATGGCAGGACTAAGTAATATCTAGACCATCCCTGACAGGTGTTTGTTTAACCCACTTTTATAAATCTCCAATGATGGAGATTCTACAACCTCCTTAAGCAATTTATTCCAGTGATTAACAACCCTGACAGCTAGGAAATTTTTCCTAATGTCAAACCTAAACCTCCTTTGCTGCACTTTAACCCCGTTGCTTCTTGTCCTGTCCTCCGAGATGAAGAACAATTTTTCTCCCTCCTCCTTGTAACAGCCTTTTATGTACTTGAAAGCTGTTCTCATGTCCCCTCTGTTTTCTTTTTTCCAGGCTAAACAAACTCCATTCTTTCAGTCTTGCCTCATAGGTCAGGTTTTCTAGACCTTTAATCACTTTTGGTGTTCTTCTCTGGACTTTCTCCAATTTGTCCACATCTTTCCTGAAATGTGGCACCCAGAACTGGACACAATACTCCAGTTGAGTAATAAGTGTATTCTCTCTGCCATTATCTAAATCTTTGATGAAAATATTGAACAGAACTGGACCCAGAACTGATCCCTGCGGAACCCCACTCGTTATACCCTTCCACCATGACTGTGAACCATTGATAACTATTTTCTGGGAACGGTTTTCCAATCAGTTTTGTACCCACCTTATAGTAGTTCCATCTAGGTTGTATTTCCCTCACTTATTTAAGAGAAGGTCATGCAGGACAGTATCAGAAACCTTACAAAAGTCAAGGTATACCACATCTACTCCCCCCCCCCATCTGCAAGACTTGCTACCCTCTCAAAAAAAAGCTATCGGGTTGGTTTGACATGATTTGTTCCTGACAAATCCATGCTGACTGTTACTTATTAAATTATCATCTTCTAGATGTTTGCAAATTGATACTTAATTATTTGCTCCATTATCTTTCTGGTACAGAAGTTAAGGTGACTGGTCTGTAATTCCCCGAGTTGTTCTTGTTTCTATTTTTGTAGATGGGCACTATATTTGCCCTTTTCCAGTCTTCTGGAATCAATCCTGTCTTCCAAGGCTTTTCAAAGATAATCACTAATGGCTCAGATATCTCCTCAGTCAGCTCCTTGAGTATTCTAGGATGCATTTCATTAGGCCCTGGTGACTTGAAGACATCTAACTTGTCTAAGTAGTTTTTAACTTGTTCTTTCCCTATTTTAGCTTCTGATTCTGCCTCATTTTTGCTTGCATTCACTGTTAGATGTCCAATTGCCACCGACCACCTTGGTGAAAACTGAAACAAAAGTCATTTAGCACCCTGCCATTTCCTCATTTTCTGTTGTCGTCCCCCCGTCCTCCCCTTCCCCCCTTGAGTAACGGGCCTACCCCGTCCTTGGTCTTCCTCTTGCTTCTAATGTACTTAGTGTAATGTTTTCTTGTTACCCTTTATGTCTCCAGCTAGTTTAATCTCGTTTGTGCTTTGGCCTTTCTAATGTTGTCCCTGCAGACTTTTGTTATTTGTTTATATCATCCTTTTTAATTTGACCTAGTTTCCACTTTTTGTAGGACTCTTTTTTGACTTTTAGATCACTTAAGATCTCCTGGTTAAGCCAGGGTGATCTCTTGCCATTCTTCCTATTTTCTTACACAATGGGATAGTTTGCTCTTGTGCCCTTAAGAATGTCTCTTTGAAAAACTGCCAGCTGTCTTCAGTTGTTTTTCCTCTTAGATCTGCTTCCCAGGCAATCTTATCTACCAATTCCCTGAGTTTGCTAAAGTCTGCCTTCTTGAAATCCATTGTCTTTATTTTGCTGTTTTCCTTCCTACCATTCCTTAGAATCATGAACTCTTATCATTTTGTGATCGCTTTCACCCAAGCTGCCTTCCACTTTCAGATTCTCAGCCAGTTCCTCCCTGTTTGTCAAAATCAAATCTAGAACAGCCTCTCCCCTAGTAGCTTTCTCCACCTTCTGAAATAAAAAATTGCCTCCAATACATTCCAAGAACTTGTATAGTTTGTGCCCTGCTGTGTTGTTTGTATCATGCTTTGGGAGATAGATGTTAATCTCCCATTGCTTTTAGTTCCTTTTAGAGGAACTAATGTCTGGAATAAAATGAAGAGGCGAGTACTGAAATCCTAGATGTCATGAGAAGGGGAATAGTGATTGCTCCCTGACTGAAGGGGAAGAGAGAAAGTTACAGTAACTTATTACGAATATATTCAAGACATAGATGATATCGAACATCTCACTTTGCGGAGGATTCAGGCATTCCTAAGATTCTATACTAGGGTGAGATGAATGAGCTCAAATTACATGGGTCTTAAAAAGTAACACAAACAATTCTGAACTACTAAGTTTCATAGTGGATGACGCAATAGAACATAAGAAACTAGAGTTCCTGTCTCTTCCTTTTCTCTCCTTTCCTCTCTTGCTCACAGCTCTGTAACAAGTGCTCTTTGACTTCCGTGGTCCTCCTTGCTCCTCTGATGGTGCTGCCAATGTGAGCATGGCCATAAGGACAATGGCCTGGACTGTGGCCTTTAGTGGGGATTTCTTTCGGGGATACCGCAAACCAGTTTCGTGAGAAGATCATCAGTATCGCACTTCTCCATCCCACAGAGTTTGACGCCGCACCAGGATTTAGGCTCTGCCTGGGATGGTTCACGCATTTCAAGCCTGAGGGGAACCACCACACCCAGAATGGAGGACCCCACCCCTCAGCTCAAGTGCTGGCCTTCTCGTTGTCATGGGTCAAGGCAGTCGTGGGACCATCGGCTATGGTACCAATGGATGACTTCAAGGCACATAAGGACCTATTGAAAAGGGTTGCCTCTAATTTGGGCTTCAAGATAGAGGAGCTGGATGAGCCAGTTGATGAGCTCTTTGGAATGCTGGCCTTGACAGTCCCCTCAGCAGGGTGTCCCTCCCAATCCATGAGGAGGTTGTTAAGCTGGTCAAGGCCCTGTGGAAGACACTGACCTCCCTGCACCTCACTTCAAAGAGGGCAGAGAAGAAATATTATGTGCCAACTAAGAGTTCGAATGTCTTTACACCCACCCCATGTCTGGATTCCTGATGGTCATAGCTACCAACAAAAGGGACAGACGGGAAAGTCAGCTCAACCCGAAAGCACAAAGATGTGAAGAGAGTTGACTTATTTGGTCGAAAAATTTATTCTACAGCCAGCCTGCAGCTACGGGTAGTGAACCAACAGGTGCTGCTAGGTAGATACCACTTCAATATCTGGCAGTTGCTGGACAAGTTTGTGGACTCGTTGTCCCCCTCCTTCAAGCAGGAGTTTGAGGCCATCTTAGAAGAGGGGAGTTCAGTGGCCAGGGCTTCCTTACAAGCAGCCTCCGATGCAGAGACTCTGCAGCCAGGACGATAGCCTTGGCCATATCACTGACATGGGTATCGTGGCTCCAATCCTTGGGGCTGCTGTCAGAGGTCCAGCAATCTATCCAGGACCACCCTTTCGATGGCCCAGTCCTCTTTGCTAAGCAAACGGATTCCAGGCTGCATGGCATGAAGGACTTGAGGGCGACCTTTTATACACCTTCTTCCAGGAGGCACCTCAGGGCCCAGCAGGAACAGTGATCTGGGAACCACTCCTATAGAGGCTCCTATAAAAAGAAAAACAAAGCTTCCAAGAGGCACCAGAGCTGCTCATCATGTGCTGGTCCTCGACCAGGCTCTAGCTGACATAATTGGGGCAGAAAGCAGGCCTTTTAAAGGTGTGCCCAAGAGCGACCTATCAGTCTGACTCATGGATCCAAGCCCCCTTCTGTTCTCCTATTGTTTGGCTTGTTTCTTCTCAGTCTGGGCTGCCATAACATAGGACAGATGGGTGTTTGCAGGATGGCTATTGGTTATACTGTCTAGTTTGCCTCACTTCTGCCTTCCCACCCACCCTCCTTGTCCCTCTTCAGGGACTCCTCTCACAAGCAGCTCCTTGAGCAGGAGATGCGAGCACTTCTGCAGGTGAGTGCAGTGGAAGTGGCTTCACAGGACTTAAAAGGTTGAGGTTTTTACTTCCATTACTAATTAATCCCAAAAGCAAAGGGAGGTCTGAGACCTATCCTGGACTTAAGATGCCTTAACGAGTACCTCAGAAGAATAAACTTTTGCATGGTTTTCCTGGCCACCGTCATTCCCTCTCTGGATCCAGGTGACTGGTACACTGCTCTTAATTTAAAGGACGCTTATTTTGACATCGCGATCTTTCCTGGTCACAGGAGATTCCTGAGGTTTATGGTAGGAAACCTCTCAACTGCACCAAGGATCTTCACCAAGTGTATGTTGGTTGTGGCAGCATACCTCCGAAGGAGAAGGATGCAGGTGTTCCCTTACCTGGACAATTGGCTCATCAGAGACAGGTCAAATTCTCAGGTTCAGGCCAGCATCATGTTTACCTGGAACATTTGCCAAGCACTGGGTCTTCTAATAAATGAGTAAAAATCCACATTACCCCCCTGTGCAGAGGATGGTATTAATTGGGGCGATGCTGGACTCATCCAAGGCCAGAGCATTCCTTCCAAAGAAAAGGTTCCTTTGGCAATGACAGATCATAACCCGCATTTTGTCTCACCCTCTCATGACGACGAGGGTATGCCTCAGGTTCCTGGACCACATGGCAGCCTGCATCTTTATGGTCCCCCATGCCAGACTACACCTCAGACTCCTCCAGATGTGGTTGGCATCGCTGTACTCTCCATTCAGACACCACATGGAGAGGATATTTACAGTTCCTCTGGAAGTACTTATCTCCCTGGTATGGTGGACGAGTCCGCATCAGGTACTCTTGGGAATGTCCTTCCAAGATCCCCAACCATCAGTAATACTGATCTCCAATGCCTCAGACCTCAGATCACTTGGGTTCCCTAAAAACCCAAGACATGTGAACCTCAGGGGAACTGCAGCTATACATCAATATCAAGGAATTCAGAGCAATTCGTCTGGCTTTCAGTCTTCCTACCACATCTCTCCAAAAAAGTGGTGCAGATACTCACGGACAATACAGCCACAGCATACTTTATAAACAGACAGGGTGGGGTTTGGTCCCCAGCCCTGTGCAAGGAGGCCATGTGTTTCTGGGATCTTTGCATCACTCATGACATTCACCGAATAGCAGGTTATCTCCCGGGGGGTCAACAACTCTTTAGCAGACTGTCTCAGCAGGTCCTTCTGCTCTCTCGAGTGGCAACTCACATCTTCCAAAGGTGGGGAAGTCCACAAGTGGACCTCTTTGCCACCAGGGCCAACAGGAAATGCCATCATTTCTGTTCACATCAGGGACTCAGGCATCAGTGATAGAGCCTGCACTTTCTCCTTTCCTAGACAGGGAACCTCCACAAAGTCCTCCTGAAAGTGAGGAGAGAGAAAGCACGGGTCATCCTTGTGGCACCATCATGGCTCCGACAGCACTGGTTCAGGATGCAGTGGTCCCTGCTGCTGCCACCAGATCTCCTGTCCCAGGACCCTGGTCGCCTGCTTCACCCAGATCTGGCCTCCTTACAGCTGTGGTGTAGTGTGGTTGCTCTGTGACTGAGTCAGGAGGAGCAAGCCTGTTCATCCCAAGTTCAGCGCATGCTCTTGGAAAGCAGGAAGCTGTCTAACATCAGCCTATAGAGCTGTGTGGAAGTGCTACACCTGCTGGGCAACCGAGTGTGGCATTTCCCTGATGGAAGCATCGATTCCAATAACTTTGGAGTATCTGCTCCATTTGAAACATGGGAGTGTTGGCCTTCTCATCCATCAGGGTCCATGTGGCAGCAATATCTGCTTTCCACCCCTTAGTGGAAGGTAGAACAGTCTTTTTGCATGAAATGACAGCCAGGTTCCTTGAGGGATTAGAAGGGCTTTTCCTGCCAATAAGGGAGGCTTCTCCTCACTGGGACTTGAACGTGGTCCTCTCCAGCCTCACCAGACCTCCTTCGAACCCATGGCTTCGTACTCCCTTACATACTTGTCCTGGAAGGTTGCCTTCCTGGTGGCTATTAGTCTGCCTGCCAAGTTTCGGAGATCAAGGTGTTAACATCAAAGCCACCCTACATGGTGTTTTATAAAGACATACATCAACTATGCCTGTACCAAGCCTTTTTGCCTAAGGTAGTCTCATTTTCACCTTAACCAGGATATTTTCTTACCTGTCTTATGTCCCAAACCTCACAACTCCAGTGAAGAGAGGCATTTATAGTCTCTCGATGTGAGACAGGCCCTGGTGTTTTACATTGACAGAACCAAGCTTTTTTGCTGCTCAATACAACTCTTTGTGGCAGTTGCAGACCAGATGAGAGGACTGCCATTTTCTTGGCAGCGCATCTTGAAGTGGATCATAGCCTGCATCTAAGCTGCTATGATCAGGCTGGAGAGGCACCTTTGGTGTCCTTGACAGACCACTCAACGAGAGTGCGGGCATCATCTACAGCCTTCCAAGTGCATATCCTCATTCTGGACATCTGCAGGGCAGCTACCTGGACATCGGAACATACCTTCACATCCCACTATGCTTTGACGCAGGAAGCTTGGGACGATGCTAGCTTCAAGTGTCATGTCCATGAACTCCTGCCCGCCACTGGAGACGCTACGAGTGAGTCACCAAAATTGGAAATGGACATCAGCAAGCACTTGAAGAAAGAATGGTTACTTACCTCATAACTGTTGTTCTTCGAGATGTGTTGCTCATGTCCATTCCACACCCACCTGCCTTCCCCTCGGTTGGAGTTCCAGCAAGCAGGAACTGAGACAGAGGGGGGGTTGGCAGTGCCTATATGTGGGCACATTTGAGCGCTGCTGCGGGGGTGCTGCAGCCAGCTTGTATGGGTACCACTTGGGAAAAAAGTTTTCCTGCACCAGTGCATGTGGCACATGCACAGACCTAAATTGGGAGTGGGTATGAGCAACATATCTTGCAGAACAACAGTTATGAGGTAAATTACCATTCTTTCATGCCTCTTTTGGGTTTAATGTAATTTATAGATTAAAGGACTATCTAGACCATATCATTGACTCAATGAGGGACAGTCCACTACTATGAACATATCTACTCCCCGTTAACCTCATCCTATGTAACCCCTGAAATAAGTGATGTTCCCGAATTACCACTCACTTACTTTTTTTCAAATTAAAACCCTCAAACACTTTACCCAGGTTACTGCAGATTATGTATTCCTTGCACCTGTTAAAACTTCTATCCAAATTGCTCTTGTCAATAATCTGTACACTATACCCGGATGTCCAGCAACTTTGTGTAAACTGTGAATTGTTTGTACTTTAAAACATTACCTTTAATAACATTTGCTTCTTGTTGCATTGTTCTCATAACTTAATTCATAGCCTTTCTGCTGAAATACTGGAATATAATGGTCAAGATGCCAAGAAGAATGGGGATCAGGGCTTGCTCTAGTTATCAGTTTTTTCTAGAAGACTGAAGTGATCTCTTTATGAAGATGTGTATAATCAGTTGATGTATTTTTTCAGGTTGCTGATATGTTGTTGGAGCTGTGTGTTACAGAGTTAGAAGATGTGGCTACAGACTCGCAAAGCGGTCGTCTTTCTTCACAGCCAGTGGTGGTGGAAAGTAGCCATCCGTATACAGATGATACTTCCACTAGTGGCACTGTTAAAATACCAGGTACTGAATACTGATAAGATTTAAATGAGCTGAAAGTATCCATTCAGTTACTTAAATTATGCAGATTTTCAGGAAAAGGCACTTAGTTTCAGTTTACAGTAATCCATTTTGAATCTTCACTACGGTGTTCGAATAAATGGTGTATTTTTAACATACCTGTTAGGTGGTTGTTATCCAGTATAGAAATTTTTCTTTCTTGCACCTCTAAATGTACTCCTCATGGATTCAAACTCTGCAGCTGTAGATAACTGCTACTTTTTATTTCATTAGGACATTAGGAGCAGCTTGTCGGTAATCTGCTTGCATGTAATCTTTATCAGGGCCAGAAATAAACTAATTTTTGGTCCTTTGCCTTAGCCATTAGCCATACTTTTTCTCTCTGCATTATGATTTCATTCTGAAATGATTTAATACTGTCCAAAAGTTAGACCTCTGATGCAGTTAGCCATTTTGCTTCAACTTGCATTTATTCATTGCTCTGACATGGCTTAACAGATCATGTAAGGCTTGGAGTGTTCTGAACACTGTCATGTACAGTTGCCCCAAACTCATGGGTGTTGTGTGGATCTATGCTATGTAATGCTTTTAAGGAACAATAATTATGGGCAAATATCTATCTTGATAGAAAATAGTTTTGTTCTAGCATGATTGTAGATCCTTACAGAGCAATGCAGACAGTGTGTTACTTCACTGGATTTTGAAAAGCTTACATATTTCCTATTTTATTTATTGTTTAATTATATAAAGTACTTTGTTACCGTTTAGGTGCTGAGGGACTTAGAGTAGAATTTGATCGCCAGTGTTCCACAGAGCGGCGTCATGACCCACTCACCGTAATGGATGGTGTCAACAGGATAGTTTCAGTCCGATCAGGTGATGAGACACAGATATTATATTTGCTTTTTTTTTTTAAGTGCTTAATTTGTCTTACTTTTGAGTGTTGGATGAAATATACTCTTATTGTGTCGCAAATTGTATAGATTTATTTTGGATGGAGAATAGGCTAGGAAAATACTTAAATACATATCAAATATTGATTTACAATGTTCTTAATTAAGAACATTTAAAAAATGTAAGCAGTTGTCTCAATACATCAAATTATTCCTGAAGCATGCATAAGCATAACTAAAACACATGAAGATTCTGTGAATTATTTCACAGAAGCAACTTTTAATATTTGTACATATATGCAAAGTAATTTCTATGATGCAAATAAAGTAGTGCTTTTAACAGATGAATTTCAACCTTAATCTGTGGCCTAAATTATTTTTGATAGACTCCACATTTAAAATCTGCTTTAACATTCCAACCTCTATCTATGAAGGCCATTATAAGCTGACAGCATGTAGTAATTATTTGGGGGGCAGAATTGAAATTTACTCTTTAAATTGCTTTACTTTTTAATTTGTTGCTTAATAATTCCATTGTGATTTGTAAAACAAGTTTCCCTGGTTGTGCCTTAAATTAAAATGTAAATGCTGACTTTACTGTTAAATGCCTAAATGGTTCCTACTACATGTGGTGTACAATTTTCTATATAACCAAGGTATTTATTGTTAATAACTTTCAACAAAATGTGAAATGGCTTTTATATAAAAGGAGTGCTAGATTTTTTTTCTCTAAGAATCTTAAAATTCTGGAAATATGGACTTCAATACAGTAAATGCAAATCTTTCTGCTCTCAAGTGCTCTAAATAAATTCTGATTGGGCATAGGCTAGAGAGTTTTTAAATGCTATCACCTGCTCTTTCTTCCTGTCCTCTTTCCTTCGTTTCTCCGATATGTCTAGGTTCTCTTATTGTTTTAAATGTTTTCTCTATAGGACTTTTACTTCAGGAATAAAATATTTTTAAATAAAAAGAGCCATGTAGTAATTTATAGCTGTTGGCAACCGTTCTGTTACCAGTCTTTGAGGAGAGCGCAAATGGGTGTGCTTGATCAGCCTCTTTCTCTGGGAATAACCCAGTGAAGGCCGGGAACTGTGCAGCCTGGAAATACTTGGTCACAAGGGAGTGAGACTCGGGTCTCCATCCAGAAAGACAGCAGCTGGGAAGCTGGAAGTCTGAGTGTGGGTGCTCTTGCTGGACCATTGAGGGGAAATACAGGTGCAGTTGCCCTGAACTGTGGGGGTGGGAAAAGGTTCTAAATATTGAATTCATTTTGTATATCATTATGGATTGCATGTTATCAGTGTTATATTTTTTCAACAGGACAGTTGAATTTCAGAGGTTTAACATACTTTGATATTGAAACAACTGGTGGCATCTCTTAAGCTCAATTTAAATTGCCATCTTTCAAGTAGGAACAAAATTGTGTTGTCAGGAAATCACTTCTTGTCTTGGATTTTACCTATTTTTAATAGTACATTCGTGCGCTTCATTTATAGTTGTTTTTTTTTTTTTAAGGATACACTCATATAATGCTTAGAGCAACTAATATCTAGTAGCCATGTGCTATTTTATGGATGACCTGAATAATCGTTAATCAGTGTAGGTGAAAATATATATATATTTGTGTGTGTGTATATATATATATGTGTGAAAATATATATATATATATACACACACACACACACACACACTATCCCACTGTAACAGGTCGTGAATGGTCCGATTGGTCTAGTGAACTTCGAATTCCAGGAGATGAATTAAAGTGGAAGTTCATCAGTGATGGCTCTGTGAATGGATGGGGATGGCGATTCACTGTTTATCCTATCATGCCAGCTGCAGGTAAGCCATCCTATATGGTAGGAGGAGAGTGTAGATTTACAGACATGCTTCTCACAATTATATTTATTGCATGATCCAGATATTCATAAACAAAGGTTGCATTATCCACTTACACATGTATATTTAGAAAACAATGTGTCAACAAAGTAACTAGATACGTATACAGATAAGTGAGGAAACAGTGTTGTCATACTCTCCTTAGAAAGATGAGTGTCTAGATTGGAAATATTTGTTTTATGGTGAGTGCTGAAAATGTTAGGCCTCAGGCCACTCACTAAGATTCTCATTTTAATAAAGGACTAAAAAAGCTAACCATTTTTTTCACAGGCCCTAAAGACCTCCTTTCAGATCGCTGCATTCTTTCTTGTCCATCAATGGATTTGGTAACATGTTTGCTGGATTTCCGCTTGAATTTTGCTTCCAATAGAAGTATAGTTCCTCGCCTAGCAGCGTCACTTGCAGCATGTGCTCAGTTGAGTGCCTTAGGTAGGTGCCTATTCAAAATGGTCTGTTGATTAGATGTGTAAATTATACATTAAGCAATTTAGATTTTCTTTTTGCCGTTTTAGCTGCTGGACACAGAATGTGGGCCTTGCAGAGACTACGGAAGCTGCTAACCACAGAGTTTGGACAATCTATTAACATAAACAGGATTCTAGGGGATAATGATGGAGAAACACGAACTATAGTAAGAAATCCAAACTCTCATTAGTAACATCTTGCTCTAATTTGTTAAATGTTTAAATGAATGCAATACTCTTGAAAGGTGCTGGATACATCTCTGACTGAAATTCTGTAGTTATCTATACAACAGGGAAATAACAAGTGGGCAGCCTTCCCCACACCAGCCTGCCTGTTAGCTTCAGACCTTTTCTGGAGGGTCTTGACTTAGGGGTGTAAGATTAATTCATACTCCATACCATTTAGTTCTTTGCATCTGGGATTGCCAGAAAGGGTGATGTTAGTGATATGGACACTTGCCTATTCGCAGATGGGCTGAGATCACTGGTGTTCCACATTAGTTACTAAATTGCAATTAATTTTCCATCACAACTGTAAGAATTTCACTTTCCTAGTGTTGTATATTAAGTGTATAAATTAACTTTTTTTGTTGCTCTTATTCAGAGTTTCACGGGCAGTGCTTTAGCTGCTTTGGTTAAAGGCCTTCCAGAAGCTTTGCAGAGACAGTTTGACTATGAAGACCCTATTGTGAGAGGAGGCAAGCAGTTGCTTCACAGCCCTTTCTTTAAGGTAACAAGATATAAATATTGGATAATTAAGTAGCATAATTCTGTTAGAATTTTATGTTAGCAAGCATGTATGGTAACAAAGTAAAATGACACTTTCAGAAAACTGCTGCATCAGGAGCATCCAGTCAAGGGTCCACTGAATGCATGGTCATTTCCAGCTGGAACTTAGTGTCACTGAACTAAATCACTCCTCAGTTGCAGCCAAAATGCAATATAGCTCCAGAACTTTCTTTATTTTTACAGGTGCTTGTAGCTCTTGCTTGTGATCTAGAATTGGACACTCTTCCTTGCTGTGCAGAGACACACAAATGGGCTTGGTTCAGAAGATACTCTATGGCCTCTAGGGTTGCCGTTGCCCTTGATAAGAGAACTTCATTACCTCGCCTTTTCCTTGATGAGGTATTGCAGAAATTCATTTAATATAGGGTAGCGGAATGTGTGCATGATAAAAAATAAATAAATAAATAAATTATGAACTGCTGTATTAACAGCATACTTAAATCTGAGGAAGAAAATGTGCTGAGATTTAAAGAGTCTTATGTCAAGTGTTTTAAGAGTAACTGGTATTTTAAGTAATGATTTCTAATCCAATCTAATATTGCAGGTGGCAAAGAAAATCCGAGAATTAATGGCAGATAATGAGAATATGGATGTTCTCCATGAGAGCCATGATATCTTTAAGAGGGAGCAAGATGAACAGCTTGTCCAATGGATGAACAGGTTATTATTTTAATCTGCCATAACGTATTGGTCTTGACATTTCAAATTTGAATGTTAGAATGAGAAGTTGAGCATATCACAGCTTCCATTTTTTAATCTTGCACACTTTTCCTTTGTGTTTCTTTGAATTATCTGCAGGAGACCAGATGACTGGACTCTTTCTGCTGGAGGTAGTGGAACTATTTATGGCTGGGGTCATAATCATAGAGGACAGCTTGGAGGTATTGAAGGGGCAAAGGTGAAAGTTCCAACTTCATGTGAAGCCCTTGCCACGCTAAGACCTGTACAATTAATTGGTGGTGAACAGACTCTGTTTGCAGTGACTGCTGACGGGAAGGTAAGGGTTACAATAAATAAAGCTTCAAGTTAAACTTCCCTGGCAAGCTTCAGCTGGGATTTGCTGACTCAGTGAAAATTTTGCAAAACTTTTATCCAAAAAACAGACCTGAAGAAATTCTCTATGTAAGCTCAAAAAAATCCAACCCTCCTCCCCTCCCCCTGCAAAAAAAACCAAACAAAAAAAAAAACCCACTACCAAAAATACCCCAAAAAACGCTAGTACTTGCAGGGTGAAGTGGGAACCTAGTGTAATAGAATTCTCTACTGTACTGAAGACAAGCTTTGCACTGTACAGAAGATGCTACCAGCTCTAAACTTAAAGAAGGCTATGGTCTCCTTAAGGCTATGTGCTTTGGAACAAACCATTAACATTCTGAATGTCTACTCTGCTTGCTGGAAACACTGATGTGCTTCATGTTTATAGAATTGTTGTTCAAGAGTTTGAGCTTCTGTCACTTTACATTTGTCCAGTGAAATGCCATAACGATTGGCATAACACCAGGATTTATTTAAAATTACCTTCATTAATCAGTTTTAAGAGGGGTCAATTACAAGTTAATGAAATTGCTAGATGACACTATTAAGAGGCACTGTCTGCTTCAGTGGAAACAGAAATAGACATCTACAGAGGGTAAAATGTGTGCAGTGGTTACAATATTCATTTAGGAAAAAGACAACTGAATAAAAAAAATTCCAGGGGAGGTGGGAACCCTGAAAACAGTTATGTTGAAAGAGACCTGCTGTTGGTGGTTGGTACTTTCATTATGTCAGCAAACAAAGCTCATTGCCTCTTGATCTCTGTGTGTAAATACCCTAAATCAGAGGATGAACTCCTGGGCCCATTGCAGTCAATGGTAAAGTCATGTTGACTTGACTGGGACCAGACTTTCACTCCTGGTGTGAGGAAGTACAGGTGTTAGTCTCTCCTGAATGTTTCAAGTACATGCTGGTTGGTTGGTAGGTAGGTAGGTAAATTGAACGGTCTTCAGAAACAACAAAAATCAATAGGAGCTTTATGATAGGCGGTAATAGTATTAGGAGCTTCGAAAATGTAAAGCCCTGTATAAATGCAATGCAGAATTTTTCAATAGCAATCTGAAATACCGTATATGTAAATAAACTAAATGACAGCTATGGTTGTGGGGGCAGTTGGGAATGTCTGCAGATATTTGAAGAGTGTAAACTCTTAATGAGGGAAAGTAATTTAAGCCTTTTTCTATCTAATTTGTGTGTCATAATCAAAAACAAGGAAATGGAAAGCTGAGGTTGAAATTGTGGGCTCAACACTTTTTGTTGTGTGACAATATCCCATAGACATTCAGTATCACACTATTCCAGCTGGATTCATTAAATATAGGCAAAATGGGAAGATTCAGTTGTGAGAATGTCTCTTAATTTTTTTCTTTACTTAGATCTAGTTTGTGTGAACTGAATTTAAGGTAATTTAGACAATTATTTTCTACCTTGTAAATGAATGTAACCGACTCTTAAAATGTTGGGGCATGCATAGACATCGTTAAACCTCTTGGACCATAAAAGCCTCAAAGTCAGTGCTGTTTAGCATGCCTACAGAGTTTGAACTAAAACATCATTTCCAAATGGTCCATGGGAAAAATCTTCTACGAGTACAGAACTGCTGCTCGAAACTAAGTCACTTGGAAGCTCCCTCTTCTTTCCATAAGAGAAGTTTAGCTTATGTACTAATGGAGCTTGCTGATACCAAGTGTAAAAATAAAGCCATTTGAGTTTTGAAAAAGTAAGACACTTGCTCTAAGTATACAGACCCTGAACTTTCCAGGAAAGAAAATTCGGTTGTCCAAAGAATGTTTCCATCCTTTGTGGCGTTAAGGAAGCAATGAATATTAGAATCTGATTAATTGTGTGGCTTGTATCATGTAGTTGAAATGAATGTTCCTATTAAGGAAGTTAACAATACAAAAATTACTTTTTTTTTCATTCATTGAAGCTTTATGCCACTGGTTATGGTGCTGGTGGCAGGCTTGGAATTGGAGGGACTGAGTCAGTTTCCACTCCAACATTACTGGAATCCATTCAGCATGTGTTCATAAAGAAAGTTGCTGTGAACTCAGGAGGAAAGCACTGTTTGGCATTGTCTTCAGAAGGAGAAGTTTACTCTTGGGGTGAGGCAGAAGATGGTAAATTGGGTCATGGAAACAGAAGGTAATATTTGAAAACCTTTAAGAGATGTTGATGCATATGTATTAACAGGATTTATATAGTTGAAACATTATACAAATATTACCTAATTATTGGTAGATTAAAGTCCTAGCTTTCCGTAACACAAGAATTGACTTTTTTAAACTAAAACAACCAGTACAATACTTAATGAAATATTTTTAGGGAAAAAAGGAGTCAGTTAAATTCTGGCTTTCGTTATAGCCTATATATTATAACAAATCCAAGGCTGTCTCAGACTGATGTCTTTCACTAGGTTGCACGTTCTGGATATTTGGAACTTCATGGCAGTATAGGCATTAACACTAAGATTCTCCCACTCCAAAAGCACAAACCCAAAACTGCTTGAGCTGAAAGAGAAACTTCATTAGCTGGTAGAGGCACAGGGTTTATGATATGGAGTTCTGCAGTTCTGATTCCATCTAGTAGGAGACAGTAGTACATTTTACACTAACAATTTCATCACAACGTTAAATTGTATTTTTAGTCAGCATTAATTCATTTTTCAAGATACATGTTTTGACTTCATTTTAATGAAGCCATTATTACTGTATTTGTTTTGTCTGGGTAGTTGTAGTAGGACAAATTAGCTTAAATGACACACAGGAGTCTGAATGGTATTGAGGTTTTTGTGAAACTTCACAATCAAAATGAAAATGTTAATAAAATGCTTGCACAGAAAGTGACTATATGCTCATAATTCATTATTATGCAAATGGAAACTCATTGATAAAATATGTTGGTAAAATATTTCTAGCCTGTGTGAACCTATACTAATATGATTATTCTGAATGGGGTTTTTTTTTTGCACTTAAAATCCTTCGGAAAATGGACCAGACACAAGTATTATTTCAAAATAAGCAAAAGAATCCTGAGAGATTTGCTAATTATGTTTAGTACTTAAACTAAGCATTTCATTCTAAAATTTGTCTGTTTAAACTATTCTGTTTTAGTCCTTGTGATCGTCCTCGTGTAATTGAATCCTTGCGGGGGATAGAAGTGGTTGACATCGCTGCCGGTGGAGCGCACAGTGCATGTATTACTGCAGCAGGGGATCTTTATACATGGGGAAAGGGAAGATATGGACGCCTTGGACATGGAGATAGTGAGGATCAGCTAAAACCCAAACTGGTGAGAAGATACTATCGGCATTAATCACAATCAGTTTGAATGCCTCTTTTAAATATTTTGCATTTTAAAAAATTTTTTGCATATAAAGAATAAAGGTATAAATGTCACTGCTGCTTTACAGAAAATGAAATCGAACTTACCATTTTTATTTTAAGAGGTAGGAGTGGGTTAGAATAAAGTGAAATAAAATGCAGCTACAGAACTTTGTAAGCAAGCACAGGTAAAGGAACTGCATTGCAGCAGAACAACAAATAAATGCTAAGCATGCACCAGCAGCTGATGCCCATAAAATACATATACTTTAAATTGTTAGTCGTCTTTTTGTTGTGTTGAAAATATAAACTTTTTGATTGCCCGTGCCTTTGTTCGTTGACGTGATCCTGAGGTGCTATCACATCCTCAATCCTCAGTTAAGAGCCCCTGCAAGCTGACTGTTTTTATTTGACTTACTGTTTGAAATAAAGAAATCAAGACTTTCTATTGTAAACAAAAAAGGATGACTTTCTGTCTTTCAGGTGGAAGCATTGCAGGGCTATCGTGTGATTGACATAGCCTGTGGTAGTGGGGATGCACAGACACTGTGCCTTACTGATGATGATACTGTCTGGTCATGGGGTGATGGAGATTATGGAAAACTTGGGAGAGGGGGCAGCGATGGCTGTAAAGTACCAATGAAGGTATTTACACTTTACATCAGTTTAAACACAGGCATTTTAGAGAGGCATAATGAAAAACAAGTTCCCAATTTTGTACAAGATTCCACTTCTCTTGGGAGATCAGGATTTTCATGGTGGTTACCATAGTGACAGCTCAGTTAGGAATGCTGAATAACAACACCTTGTGCTTGTATGCCTGAGTTACAAGGGTAGCACTTAGTTATTCTTTTTCTTTGGGCATTGGCTCCTGTGATTCTCTGAATTTAAAATTGAGACTGTCTTTCAAACCAATAGAATCTCCTGACAGATCTCCACAGGCACATATATAAATTTAAGGAAATGGTACCAATAAATGTGGTGACTCCATTCCTACAAGGGACAAAAATTAATTAAGTTCAACATCCCATTTTAATGTAGATTGCTACATATGAATGTATAGTTGACTTGTAACATCTCAAAATATTAAGAATTGAAGACCATGAAAATATTTGATAGCATGAATAATATTGCTGTATGATAGTTCTGTTATTCACATGTTAAACATCTTTTATCCACTAGACCAGTGATTCCCAACCTTTTCTCTGCTGCAGTACACCTCAAGCTCCAGGAATCTCTTCTCCCCACCCCCAGCCAGCAGCTGCAGGAGGGGAGCGGAGGGGCAGAGGAGCCAACCCATTGTTCACAAAGGAGGGGAGGAGGGAAGAGAGGGAGACTGAACTCTCATTGGTTGCTCCACCCCGGAGGAGATGCAGCAGGAAGGCAGATGGCCAGTTAGAAAGTGGCTTCTCCCCCCTTGTTCTCACATGTACTTCTTTAAAAAAATTCCACGACACACCATTTGTGTGATGGCACGCTGATTGGGAAATGCTGCCCTAGACTAAGGAGAGGAGAAGGCAGAGCATACTATATAAAATTTTACCCATTTCTCTGATCTGGGCTTTTTTTAATTTTGAGGTTTAACTCTCTAATTTTAAACAAAATTTAAAAATTGGAAAGAGGAAAAAATTTGTGAAATATGACTTCTGAACAGCATATGCTCTGATTTCAGTTAAAGGTACACATACAATGCTGTAAACTGCAGAAAGGCTCTTTCTTTGTCCCACCTTGTATTTGACTGACACTCTGATCACTTTTCCCACACCTGAAGAAGAGCTCTGTGCAGCTTGAATGCCTGTCTCCTTTGCCAAAAGAATTTGGTCCATTAAAAGATATTGCTTTACCTCACCCACCTTGTCTCAGTCAGTCTAGTTGCATTTAATCCTCTTTTCCCAGATTGATTCCCTCACAGGCCTTGGAGTGGTTAAAGTGGAATGTGGCTCACAATTCTCTGTGGCCCTTACCAAGTCTGGAGCAGTGTATACCTGGTATGTGTTTTGAATTTGCAATAAATATCCATTCTTAAGGTAAATTAATTGTAACTTGGCTCATGATAGTGTGACGGAGTCAGGCCAGACGGCTATGCAAGAGTACTAAAAGGCATGTATATTAGCCCCAGGCTCAGCAAAGCCCTATTCCCTGGGTGATTCACCTGGGGCTGTTTAGCTAATTAGGCCACCTGGGGCTGTTTAGCTAATTAGGCCACCTGGGGCCAATCAAGGAGCCCCGCCCCAAACACTTAAAAGCCTGAGTTCAGGCAGGCAGCTGTGGAGTTTGGAGTAAGGAGGTGTGGAGTTTACAGATTGGAGTTTGCAGTTCAAAAACCTGCAGATTGGAGTTGGCAATTTGGAGCTGGCAGTCTGCAGTTTGCAGCCTACAATCTGCAGAAGCTTAGAGTTTCCACAGTTGCTGCCACAACACTTGAGGCAGAGGACCCAGCTGGAGAAGCAGGGAGCGGGCCATGGACTGACCCAAGGGAAGGTAGTAGGACTCAGGGGCA
Organism: Mesoclemmys tuberculata; assembly: GCA_007922155.1. NCBI lineage: Eukaryota > Metazoa > Chordata > Testudines > Chelidae > Mesoclemmys > Mesoclemmys tuberculata. Next base: position 70,568,883 of record ML675610.1, read on the forward strand.
GAGCAGGCCCATCTCCTCCCTATCCCTCCGGCTCACCTTCCCCCAGCTGCACCACCGGCCGGGCCGGAAGAGCGCAGGACCCACGGGGGCGGAGTATATCTACCTTCCCCCCCCTTACCCTGTCACAATAGGCATAGTTAATGCTTGTCTGCATTCTCCCCCTTGGGTTCTTCCTTCCCTTTAAAAGTATCTTCTCTGTACTCCTCTCGCCTGTGCTTATCTTTATTGCTTCCTCATTTGATTCTGCCATAAAAATAAATAAATATAAATAATTAGCAGTAGGATTCTGAAATTTGGAGGAAGTCACCCTCCTCTCCTTTTCTTCCTTCCTACTCTTGTCTCTTTGTACATTTTCTGGATATGTCTGCTATATTATTGGTAAAATGCCTTAAAATAGTCATTTTTCATTTTACATTAAAATGCGTACTAAGTTACACTTTAAAGTGGCTGAACAGCTGCACAGAAGTGATTTGAATTACATACATGAAGGATTATAGCTATGGTGATTTATTTTATACAAAAACTTGTGCACATAGAATCATAGAAGTCAAGTCCCGCCCCTGCACTGAGACAGGACCAAGTAAAACTTGACCATCCATGATAGCTGTTTATCCAACCTGTTTTTAAAAACTTACAATGATGGGGATTCCACAGGCTCCCTTGGAAGCCTACCATTATAGCGAAGTCTTTTTTATTATCTAACCTAAATCTCCGTTGCTGCAGATTAAAACCGTTGCTTTTCCTACCTTGAGTAGACAGAGAGACCAAATTGATCACGGTTCTCTTAATAACGGCCCTCAATGTACTATGCATCTGAACATGATTACGCTGTATGCACTGGTAAGGTGATTTGGCGACTCTGGATATTCCCTTCAGCCTCATAGAACCTTAAATTCCTTCAGTTCCATGAAATACATCATTCCCTCTCTCGAGAATAGGTTCTCCTTGATGATCTTATTGCAGACCTGTTTGAGTGAAAGGGATGACTGTCTTGCTTTGAAGAACCTATGCACAGCATATATATTCCAGGCAACATCCACTAGGAGGCGTTCCTAGTAGATTAGTAAAAACATACCCCTTAAGGATTGTGTGAATTTGGAGACGATGGGGGTAATTAAAGATGATAAAATTAGACATTTGTTAAAAACTGATCCTGAATTGTGATCAATGAGGTTTACGTTTCACAATTCATTAGGCATTTTTAGTTCATTGTTTGAATCTTCATAGTTTGGAATCTTCCTACAAGTTTTAAGGTTCATGTATTTTGAGTTATCAAAGTAAAAAATAGAAGTCTTGTACAACTGGAAAGGAGATTTCTGGCTTTCAGAATGTATGAAGTTGGTTTGTAGTTTTAATGGGTCATAAGGTACTGGATCTTATATTTTCCATTGGTCCAGGATTGAACATTTGTAATTGCGGAACTGTGGCAAGTATGACTTAGGAAGGAAACCCCAAACTTGGGGAGATAATAGATTTTCTTCTTATTGTCAGCCTTACATCTCCCTCCATCTCCATTAAAAATGACCATTTGAAACTTTCCTAAGGGGTTGGAATGTTAGCATTGCAATAATGTGTTAGTGGATACAATGCAGGAGATCTGGTCAGATTTGTAAGGCAGTTTGCACATGTTATGGTGATGTCCAGTTGACTGTATATCACATATTTATATACAGAAAAGTAAAAACTTCTGTGGTTGTCAGCAAAACCAGGTCAATACAATTGGAACAAAAGACAATATGAGGATTTCCCTCTCACTGCCTCACATTTGACATATGTGGACGCAAGGTTGTGGGGTGTCTACTGAATATCTAATAAGTTTGTTTATTAGTCTGTGTGGAAAAAAGTGTTCATGGTGGCCTATATTTGTAAATCTCAGCATAAAACACTATGGTCCGGTCTACACTTACCTTTGCAATTTGACGGCAGTCGATGTGAGATACACGAGTGACATAAATCACTTACGTATCTCCCTTCGACTTTGCGGCGTCCCCTCCGCGCGCCGTCCACACAGCGCTGCACAAAGGGAACAGCGCTCCCTTCAAGACAGCGCTACACCACTTACCGGGGTGGTTTTCCTGTTTCACTTGCTGGATCGACTGAGCGGGTCTACGCAGACCGCTCAGTCGATCCAGAGCAATCGATCTGACGGTGGCAAATTTGCCACTGTCAGTGTAGACCCAGCCTAAGTCGTATAATGGTGAGTGAATACAAATCGGTCCTTAGTCCCCAATTCACTAACAATCAGGTCGGCTATTGAAGCTGTCCAATTGTACTTGAAGACAGTGTTATGATTTTTATGGAGTGAAAGTGTACAAATATGAAAAAGTCCTTTTATAAATCTGAGGTTGGGGAAAAATGTTTGTACTAGTTATGTTATCTGTGTGCAGGGGCAAAGGAGATTATCATCGACTAGGCCATGGATCTGATGACCACGTGAGAAGACCTAGACAAGTACAAGGGCTGCAAGGAAAGAAAGTCATCGCAATAGCTACTGGCTCTTTGCACTGTGTATGCTGCACTGAAGATGGTATAGAGACCAAATATTTTTAGTAATTCTTGATCAACTTTATTTGAAAAATTAAACATTTTTTAAAAGTCTGAAATCTGTTGGATCAACATCACAACCTGCTCTCCTTTTGGGCATTAACATATTTGCATGTGGAGACATCTGTTTGCATACTTCACGAGCAGCAAACCTTCGTTTGTGTTGGTGATCTAAAAGGGCATGCACACGCTTTCAAGGTTTTTAGTCACTTACCTGGAAAAAATACGAGTTAAATTTCATGAAATATTTGAGATGCTCAAAAGAAAAACATATAGCTTTAAAAATAATTACAAATTTGTTGAGCTTTAATTGAGTGCACTAAGCTTTTCAATTACCTAGGACATTTCTTGAACCTGCTGAGAGATTTAACTTGGTAAATGAGGTTTGGAAGCGAACAGTCATTGCATCTTACAGAGCAGCTTGCGTTCATTTTAGTATGTAATTGAATGTTCTTTCCAGTATACTTGTTTCTGCATTTAATTAGTACGTTTACAAAAATGGCTAAGTATTTTTATAGATGCCTGTGAAATATTACAAAGTAGGCATGCACAGTGGCTAAACTTTCCTTTATTTCATCAGTCTGGTCTGCCATGAAACCATCAAATGCAGATAGCAAGTACTGTTCTGTCACTGTAACTCATGTCCTGCTTCCTGGTTTCCTTTTTGTGTTTTAGATACTTGGTTTGTGTCCTCTTCAATGAGTGTGTAAACTGTTTGGGTAGTGAACATGTCTTTATATATATATATATACTTGTACAGCAGCTAGCATAATTGGGTCTCAATTCTGATTGACTGGTATTTCTGGGTATTTTCTTCATGGAGATAACTAGTAATAATATTTGTTTATAGTGACTAGGAGCCCTAGTCATGGAGCAGGGTCCTAGTGTGCTAACTGCTGTACAACAGAGAACAAAAAGACGGTCCCTGCCCTAGAAAGCTTCAGAAGTAGTACATTTTATTTTCATTCTTCTCCCTAAGGAAAGTAAACATGTTTGTGTTGGTTTAGGTGAAGTGTATACATGGGGAGATAATGATGAAGGGCAGCTTGGAGATGGGACAACTAATGCTATCCAAAGACCTCGGTTAGTTGCAGCACTTCAGGGTAAAAAAATAAACAGAGTTGCCTGTGGATCAGCACATACTTTAGCGTGGTCAACTAGTAAACCTGCTAATGCTGGCAAGCTCCCTACCCAGGTAAGATTTTGGTTTTGTAAAGTTGGATATTGAAATTCAGTTAATGCACATATTAAAACTTTTCAATAGCTGTTTTTCCTTCCTAAATAACTAAGTAAATACAAAATTCACGGCTTTAGCTTTGGATAAAGGCATCAGTTACTTTTTTGTGAAGATCTGTCTTGCCCCTATCCTTCTTCCCAAATTCAAATAGACGGATTCCACTGTTCTAAGTAGAAATAGTATTTGTCTTTTAGCTACCAATTAAGTACCACTGTTAATTTAGTTTGAAAATCAAAAGAAATTCAAACTCAATTTACAACTAATGCTTTGAAAGTCTGATGACTTTTTTCCCTTTCGTTTCAGTGGATCTTTCACTTCCCCTTTGGGTTTAAAGGCTCCTCTTTTAAAATTAAAATCTTTCTATATATATTTCCTTTACTTAATAAATTATTAATCTGTGAGTTGTTCCATGTATATCCAGCATACAATAACTAAATATGTTCAATCTTAACAATGTGATTGTTCTGTCATAGGTTCCTATGGAGTACAACCATCTACAGGAAATACCAATAATTGCATTGAGAAACAGACTGTTGTTACTGCATCACATCTCTGAACTCTTTTGTCCTTGCATTCCCATGTTTGATCTTGAAGGACGTCTTGATGAAACAGGCCAGGGACCCTCTATTGGGTTTGATACTTTACGGGGAATCCTGATATCGCAGGGAAAGGTATTTATCAGGATTTTTATATGACTTTTCAAAGACAATCTTATATTATGGTAATTGTTTGTAATTATATACATTATTTAAATTTTTTTGTGAAGAAAATGGAATAGAGCTGTGAATCTTCTCGTGTATGGGCAATATAAACAATACATCATAGTTTCTGTTATACTTGTTATACTTTCAGATGGCAAATGGAATTTGACAATTTGATTAGCAAATTCTGTAGGGATTCTGTAGGCTGCTGCTATCAGTTAGCTTTAAATGTTAAATCTTCAATAAACCAGTCAGAGAGCATTTCAGTCTTCCAGGACACTCTAGCTGACTTGAAAGTTGCCATACTTCAATAAAAAAAAACTTCAAAAACAGACTTCAAAGAGCAACTGCAGAGCTAGAACTGATCTGCAAACTTGACACAATCAGACTGGGTCTGAATAGGGACTTGAAATGGTTATCTCATTACAAGAAGTAATTGTCACTGTTCACACATTCTCACCTTCTAATCGATGGTTGTGAATAGGCCTTAGCTACTCTAACTTTATGGACTTTGCTATTACCTCCCCACTCGTTGTACCTTCACCTTGACACGCTCGCTCTCTCTCGCTATTTATATATATATAAATTTATATTTACACACACACACACACCACCTATCTGATGAAGTGGGTTAAAGCCCATGAAAGCTTATGCCTGCAAAAATTACATTTGTTAGTCTTTAAAGTGCTACAGAACTCTTGTTGTTTTTGCTGTACACAGACTAACACAGCTACCCCTCTGAATCTATTCCTTGTTAGTGATAGGATCTCCTGTAGGTTAAGACTGCAAGATGCAGGTTTTTTTGTTTTGTGGTAAATCTGTATTGTATTTTTTTCTCTCTTGAGTTGAATTAAGCATATGTTTAAATCTGACATGCCCACAGATTCAGAATTGTACAGTAATTTTGGCACTGTCCTATTATGTATAACATTGTGTATTTTTATTTTTTAGGAGGCAGCATTCAGGAAGGTTGTACAAGCAACTATGGTGAGAGATCGTCAGCATGGGCCAGTCGTAGAACTCAACAGAATACAGGTAACATAACTAAAGCTGTGAATGTAGTGTATAGCTACCTCTTGTGATTATAGTGCAAAAGTGAATGAGATTAATAATGCTCATGCACTCTTATGAAGGTTGCTTCTTTAAGTAAGTGATCTTCTCATGGACTGCCTCCCACCAGACTTGATTCCACAATTTTCCTTTTGCAGCTATAGTGCTTTGTTAAATGACTGAGGGTCTGACAGTGATGTGAGTCTAGGCTCAAGCATAACCACCCTTGTGTCCATACACCAATTGTGTTTAACCACAACATCAACCAAGGGTCCCAGGATCTTGCAGGGCTGGAGGATCTCAGCCCATGTTAAGTTGGGACCAGGATCTGAGCCCTATTGCTTTCCTGTGTGCACATGGCCCCAGTTTGACTTGGGTCCCAGTAGTCTTCCATATATATCCCAGAGATCCTTGGGGCAACTTCCTTAGTCCTCTCTGTGCTGACAATCTGTGGTGTAGCCTATTGGACTCTATTGCAAACAGAAGCCACACCTTCCTTTGCAAGCAGCAGCAGCTCAGATCAGTGTTAACCCGTTGTCTGCTGAACTCTAGTCTGCGAGCACACTATCAGAGTCTGCAGGGTTTTCAACAGAGACCAAAAAACTTCCTGTGTTACCCCTAAAATCAGATTCAAGCCACCCCTACAATAGCCTGCCTATACCAGTGACTTAATTGTCAATTTGTCTGCTTTGGTAGGTGAAAGGAGGTGAAAACCCACCCTAGAGGACTTTACCTGGGGTTTCCCTTTGACTTTTGGAAAACTCCCCAGAACTGACTAATTCTGTTGACCCTTAGGGGAGGACACGGATACAGCCTTCCACTCGAAGGATTAAGACTCAGGCAGTAATCTTCAAAAACAAAAAAATATTTTTTATTGAATACATCAACATTCTCCTATTACAATAAATCTTAAAAACATATAGCAAGAAAAGAAAGCACAAATTCTTTTAGCACAGATATTCACATTAAAGTACCCAATACTGCAATAGCATACAGTTGGAAATAACTTTTAAGTGGTTACATTCTGCATGTAGTGATCAGTCATACGTAGGATGCTGACAGCAAACATTAAAACTATATACATAACAACAAAACATACATACAAAAGCATCCAGGTTTATTTTCTCAGAAATACACACTCATGGGTCCTGTTTGTTCCTTATATGATGGTTGTCATTCTTACCTCTCTGCAGTCATCTTTACCTCTGATCTGTCTAATAGTTCTTCTGTTCTGTCACAGAGCTGCTGCTGTCACTGTTTTGCTTCTCTGCATCTGTTCTTCAGTGATTCCAGCTTTTCTTAGATCTCGATCTCTTCATTCTTCCTCTCCTGCATCTCCACTTGCTCCTATCTTGACTGATTCAAGCTTGTCAGCTTTCTGCCATATATACAGGTTTTGGCTTATTCTGATTGGTTACTTCCTCAATACTTAGCATGCATATCTAGCAATCATCTCTAAGCATTCCCTGACTGGTTTGTTCTTATGGACCCAGTCACAGCCACTAAATTTATCTGTCAGTCAAAGCCGAACCTGGTTGAGAACCTGCTTATGCTCGACTGACCTCTCCCTTCAGGTTTTAGAGTGATGTTTATCTCACCTCAGCCTGCCTGTTTGCTATTGGCCGAATGACTCCAAGTCCATCATTCTAGTTTTCTCTGGCTGTGACTCCCTGTAACCACCATCTTGTTATCCCTGGCAGTAACTGCTTAAAACTGTCTGTTAGTTACTTAAACCCTTATAACTATAAACTATTACACACTCATATGCATCTTAACATTAAGATTCACTGTCACCTCTTCAATTTTCACTACATTAGAACCTCAAAGATATGAGCATCTCAGGAATGTTCGTAACTCTGAAATGTTTGTAACTCTGAACAAAACATTATGGTAGTTCTTTCATAAGTTTACAACTGCACATTGACTTAATACAGCTTGGAAGCTTACTATGAAGAAGAAAAATGCTGCTTTTAATCATATTAATGTAAATGAAAACAAGTACAGTAACAGATTCCTTTTCTGTAAAATCTTTTATTTTAAATTTCCCTTTATTTTTAGTACTATAGTTTATATTTCAATTTTAAGTAATTTCTCTTGCTTCTTTTTTTAGTGGAGTGCATGGAGAAAAAAGCCACCACAAAAGCTTATTGATCTAAATGTCCATTCAAATAACACTTAAAAAAAAATGCTGCAGCAGATCATGCTGGCTCTAGTCCTTCATAATGACAATTAAACTAAGTTTGGTTACCTTTTTTTTTTTTATCCTGTAGTTCATATGCAGGAAAATTATGTAGACTTGAAAAATTCTTTAATGGTGCTTTGTGGCCACCAGCCCACTGCCAATGCCTCTCCCTCCCCTTCCCCTTGCATTGCCAGGGGTGCTGGCAGGACCCTGGAATGCAGGCAAAGCTTGGGCTGCATTGGGCACAGGCTGTGGCCCTTTAAAACTTCTCCAGAGCACAACCTGTGGACAGCAGCTCTGATTCCAGCTCCCGTTCTCGCTCCAGGCCAGGCTTTGGCTACAGCACCAGCAAGCTTGCAAGCTTGTCTCTCCCCCAAAGTGTGTGGGGGGTGTAAGCACTGTCCCCCCCCTCAGCGGGGTGGGGTTAGGGGGTGAAACAGCACCCACCTTCCTCATGGAGAATAGAGTTGAGAACAGAAAACCCAGATGTACCTATTGTACCCTTTAAGATGCAATCCAGGCACTGTATAGTACTGTTTTAGGGTCCCCCCACCCCATGAGCTGCTTACTTCCGGGTTCACAGGGTGTTCGGTTGACTGGTCAGTTCATAACTCTGGTGATCGTATCTTTGAGGTTCCACTGTAATTTAAGTCAGTCCAATTTCACTCCTTCCCTTGGTTTAGTTGTGACAGGGGGCAAATGCTCATAATGCTGTCTTACACAGAATAGAGCAGCTGAAAAATCTTTGAAAAATCAGTCAAAGAGCACAAACACTGCCTGGGTGCCCCTGCTCACGCAATTCCGGGGCCTGGGAGCAAGGGCCAGAGACCAGAGCAGGGACTAAGCGGCTGCCCTGCAGGGAGGGAGAGTAACAGAATTCCCGGCTCAGTGTGGCTGAGGAAGGATGAGCCCAACACTCAGCTATTTCCCTCCCTGCAGAGCAACCACGTGGTCTCTGCTCTCTGGTCCCCCTGCCCACTCTAGGGCTGCATGTGCATGGGGTGCCTGGGCAGCATGCACTGTCAAGGTGGTGAGTGGGAGCCAGACACACAACCTCCTTCCAGCCTCACGCGGTGGTGATATTTCCAGCTCCTCGCGGCTGCACAGAGCTTGCCTGGAGCAGGGAGCAAAGCTAACAGTTATGAGGTGACTTTCAGCTGCCAGGATGTTGCGTGTCATTCATCCCCCAGCTCTGTTGCTCCTCCTCTCTGCAGGGCAGCCACTTGGTCCCATGCTGCTCTCTGTCCTTTGCTCCTATGCCCCCCCTGCTCTCCCTGAGACTGTGTGTGCAGTGGTGCCCAGGCAGTGTGCATTGTAAGAGCAGAGAGGGGGAGCCAGCCCCAAACTTCCTCTCAGCCTCCTGGGGATCCCTTATTCCTATCTCCCGGAGTGGGGCAGGGATAAGGGATCCCGGGGATTGGGGAGATGTGCTGGAACACACTGCACCAAGCTCTGATGATATACTTCATGGCTCTGCAGCTGGCAGTCAGCTTTGGATTTAGGGACAAGTGACTGCCTGGGGCACCAGAATTGGGGGGCACCAGGCTTAGGGTGCTGTTTTTGTTGTTACTTTATAAGCTTAAAGGAAACACTTTTTTTTATTTGCTTATATATGGCAAGAGTAAATACAGATTTAAAGATCCTAGCATGCGAATTTATCATCTTGTGTTACAGCTTGAATGCAAATCATACATCAAAGTAGTGAAATGGGCTATAAAATGCAATAAAAGGTATTCAAAAGTTTAACAAAAGGAAGAGGAGGCTCAAGAGACGCTCCACACCTGGTCTAGGGCCTGCCCTGCTGGCAGCAGCCACGCCGGGGGGCATGTGTGGTGTTCCTCTGAAACTTCAAAACAGACAAAAATAAATAAAAACCCAACCAAAAAACAACACTTTTACTGAACATCCTATTTTAAAAATTAAGAATTGCCAAGTTTCATTTTAATAGTTTGACAGCCCTGGAGATTGACATCCTAATTATCCTCAGAACAAGTCCACATGGGCATTTTCCTGCGAAAGTGACTCAGGCTAGAGGTGGAGCGCTCAATTCTCAGATTAGAGGTCACTCAGTATAAAGACTTCTCAAACTGCTGTCATTTTATGTAGGCAGCCATCAAAGGAGCTAATTGTACAGTTTATGTACTCATGCTCCATATGGGCACCTGAGTCTCATCCATGTGATACCATCATAGTTTGGAGTTTTTCCATGGTGCAGTACGTTTGTAGGGGTAGTGTGTACAGTACAGTGGAAGGGGTCGCTAGGCATTGGGTTACTTTGACTAGGGTCCATGCTCTGCAGTGTGGACCCCAGAGCCCTGCATTCCAGCGTGCATCAGATAATCCTTAACCTGGGGTTAAAATGCAGTATAAACATTCAAGCCCAGGATTTTCTGACACATGTCAGTTGACTTGATTCCCGCTTACCCTTGGCTCACGTTGCTGTGTAGACATACCCAAAAAAATATCAGGGAGACTGAGATTAAAATTATTGAATGTGCTGGATGTTAAAATGGTTGAATGTGCTGGAGATGGCTGCATATCTATGTCTATTGCTCTGTGTCCTCTGGCATGTTAGATTTACATTATGAGACCCTTTGTGTACAACAGAGCTGTATTAATTTCTGTGGCTGATTACCAATTACGCAGCAATGCCAACTGATCAAATAATTTGAAAGCTGCTTGGCTCTTAAGTGAGGAAGAATGGTAGGAAGGGATAGAAGGACCCGAGCATTGTCTTGGAGGGAGCAGGTGGTTGTGAAACCATTCAGGGACAGGGATTTCTAAGGTGAAGAGATATCGTCCATGTGTAAATCCTAAATCCTCTGATGGTGGAGCTCTGGCTGCACATCTGAGGAAATCTTCTGCCATGACAAACTCTAATCTTGCAGGAGTGGAGCTCTATGCCTGTACAATTGAGGCTCAATGAATGACAGCTGTATTTTCTATAACCACCTCCTTCTTCCCTCAAGATCTTTAGCCCATCATTCTGCTATACACCACCCTCAAGTCAGCCATGCAGTGCTGATCTCCTGTAGACCCCTAAAATAGCAGAATAACAAGCTAGGGTTTATAAAATGTGCGGAAATTGCCATTTTGTTTAACTTCGTTGCATAGTCAGATTTATACATCTTGCCAAAAAGGTAATTTTGGGGGCATTTGTGTGGTTGCTTAATAGTTATATGTGGCTGGCTATCCTACCCTTCCTCCTTCACCTTCCAGTTGGCAAATGCTATTTTTCCTCTCTATATGTAAGATTTCACATTTATTAATACTGATTCTCCCCACATTGTCTGCAGCCCCCAGTTCTCTAATCTCTCCAAGTAACTTTCTGGGTTGGTTATTTTCTGCTTTGTCTGCAATTCCAGCAGTTGAATAGGATTGAATTTACACCAAAGAGTTTCCAGATAAAAAATATAAGGCAGTATTGTAGGATGCAGAGTTGTACACTTTCTTTTTAGTAGGCTTAAGCACTTTGTAGTTGGTTCAAAGAAGAAAAAGTCTGAAAACCAAAACTTGTATTCTAGACTACAACTATGAAGATGTCTCCCATGGTTAACGGTGTGACAAGCACATATGTGAACCACCTCGTGAAATTCCAAGGAGTTAAATAATATGATGAGAAAAGGATGGGTTCTGATGTCTGTATATTTCTACGTTGTCACATGAGTTTATCTTGCTTTTGCTTTACGTGACTAAAATGCCCTCAAGTATAATTAGGGATCAGGATATTAAACTCTTGTCCTTTCTTGGGTATCACATGTGGTCACATTGATGGAAGTGGTTATTATGAGAGGATTTTTTCCCCCCATCATTGACGTTGAAAAATGGAATGCCAAGCCTTAGGCCAGGCCGGCCTTTTCAGCAGATTTTTTTTTTAACATTGAATAGTAAAGTACTGTTTCACTTGAACTGACTGAAATTCACACTTATATACTCCTCTTCCTTATTGTCCTTTCATGTTACGGTACCCAGTGTAGAAAGTTGGAAAACTTAACTTTTTATAGAATTAGATCAGTGAAATTAATTTTTTTTAATTATAATGATCTGATACTTTTGCTAATGACCTGAAATATATTCTGCTTTGTTCTGTATTGCACCGCCTGCTCCGTCATCACATCAGGAAATTCTCTATAAATATTTAGCTAGCCTGACATAATGCTGTGTAATATAAACAGAGTGCTGTAGCTTTGAATTTTTTTGAGAAGTTTGACTGAGAGCATCTTCAGCTTAGCTTCCTTCTTCTACTTGCCTTTACTTTTTGTGCCCTTAAATTACCTTTTGGTAATGCAGTTTCCTCATAGCTATAACTTAGCTGAGTCAATTAGTGTCTTAAGATGTTTCTGTGCACTTCCTCATGTCTCTTATTATTTCAATCTTGGAGTGAGCTAATGAAAACAGGATTTTCTCTTGTCCTTCCAACCTGTGTTGAAATTGGATCCTTTACCCCGATTCTTCACCTGAAACAAACTGGTAGCTGCAGGGTCCTACTTTGTGTAGCTTCTGCCAGAACAGAAGCTTTGTTCTAGCCCAGAGGTCATGGATGTGACGGTTCAAAGGGACCATTATCATCATCTAGTCTGATGATGTGTATAACACCAGCTTAGAACCTCACCCAGTTATTTCTACTTCAAGTCCATAACTTCTTTTTTGAGATCTTTTAGAAAGTTTTAGTCTTGATTTAAAAGACTTCAAGTGATGTAGAATTCATTATGTTACACTAGGTAAGTTCGAACAGTTAAACATGCTCATGGTTAAAAATTTACACCTTATTTCCTATCTGATTTGTCTAGTTTCAGCTTCCAACCATTGGCTCTAGCTGTTCCTTTTTCTGCTAGATAAAGAGCCATCTTCTATCAGAAATCTCTTCCCCATATAGGTACTTGTAAATTTTGATCAAGTCACCTCTTAACTTTCTCTTAGATAAACTAAATAGATCAAGCTGCTTTACTTTCTATCAGGTATATTTTCCAGGCCTTAAATCATTTTTCAGCATCCTTTTTTAAGTGTGGCAGCCTGAACTGAGCTTGGTATTACGGTGTTGGTCTCACTAATGCAGTCAAAGTCAAACTCGTTTGAAGAAGGACCATGTTTACTTACTGTCCATGGGTCAAGATATAAATTAAAGGCTTCATACTCACCTCAATCCATACCTAATCTCCCACAGTTGTTAGTGGAAGGTTTGGCATTACTACACTATTATTTATTTCTTTAGTCCTTTATTGTCAGTGTGCCACTTCTTCTGGATTTTTCTTTCTCCTTTTCTGTTTCTCTTTTCTCTTTGAGAGTCTCCTCTGTTTTTTCCCTTTTTAAATTTTCTTCCTTTGAGCAACACCCAACTCCCACACTTAATTCCTCTCTTGTTCCATCTCCTAAAATGATCATTAATAGATAAAGTTGACCCTGCGGTAGGACGACATTGTCCTTTTGAGATGTCAATGAGATTAATAGGGAACTGGGAGTTCCTCCCTATGAGTCATTGTTTCAAGCTTCCTGCAGATTTAGGCAACATATCAGTTTACACTCAGTTCATATTTAAAAAGTTCTCTCTGTAGAGGGCTAGAAAAAGTTTGTGTGAATTTCAACATTCATTTTAAAAAAATCGTGAGAGCTGGATTCAGCCCTATTCTAGTCCTTTCACTAAAATAGATTCCCCAGGCTGCTTATCAGATGAGTGCCTAAAGAGAGTGGTTTGCAAACACAGGCAGACCCTCTATTCTGGCATCTAGGCCACACAGCTGAAACACCTGGGGTGAAATCCTAGCCTGGTTGAAGTCAGTTTGCCCACATGATTTCAATGGAGCCAGAATTTCACCCTGGTTATGAAGCCCACAGATCTCAACAGCTTGCCTTTTGTCAGCAAAGAAACATCCCATGAGTTCTGGCCAGTAATGCCTGGATGACACACTAACTTGGAGTAGCATCTATGTAGTTTTAGAAGCCAAATCTGAATCACCTCTCCATGAAAAAACACTAGTCATACGCACTAAATGAAAATTCTTTCATGAGTTAAAATGTATTAATAGTATTTACAGTGTGCAAGCCTCCCTATGCTGCTCTGTCAGGATTGCTTACAAAACTGCGTTTCGCTCTTCTAATTTTTTCCTGCGCAAAAACTTCTTGGTTTGCTGTGAATTGATTTGGCAATAATGATATTTGATTATTGCCAAATTCTGTTCCTTTATTTCTTAAATTACATTTTAATTTAAGTCCCTGGTATAAGAGACTGTGACTTAATCGTTGCACCTTCACACCTTCTAAATACCTCCCAGTTTTTTTTAAAGCTGTTTGATTTTTTTCGGTCATTTTTGGGAAGGCAGATTCAGTGGAAGCCTGTGAGAGGGACTTATGTTGTGAAAGAGAGGGTCTTTTAGAAGAACCTGTATGAAAAGTGATAAATGCTACCTTTTAAGGGGAATGGTATCTTAGCAAATAGACCTATTGCATTTTGGCTCAGGACCAAAAACAGATTAGTGGCACCTCTGATGGATCTGGATTCTTTCAACCAGCACAATCTCATAGATATTAGCAAATTATATGCACTGTGGAGACTGTTTACAGCAGATCACATTTAAAATATGGTAGATACAGAAATTGGGGTAAAGAGGGAAGATTGTTGCAGCTTCTCCAGCATTGCTTTCAGTTCTTTCTGCCTACACTACCCATGAGCCTTATAAATATTGTTCCACTTTAGTATTCAGGTTTTCCTCAGTGCAACCTCTTAGGTGTGTGGTTTTCTTTGTATGTCATTCTTCAAGCGTCTTAGTTCCCAATTCTCACCTTAAAATAATAATTCCAAGAGCGTTTAAGGGAACCAATGAGAAGCATGTGTGTACATGCTTTTTTGTATCTTACAAAATTTGAGCCTCAAATAAATTAACAGATATTTTTAGTAATTGAAAAAATTAATAAAATATAAGATTGAATCAATATACAGATTCAATCAATGAAGTATCTCGAACTCACTCAAAGTATTGATATCTTATTCAACATACTCCATTAGAAAAAGTTTGGGAAAATAGCCTCTTACCTGCATAATATCTTGACAACTTTTCCTGATTTTGTAAACTTACTCTGTAAATGGGTGGAGACATCCTGCATTAGATAAGCTGATCATCACCCAGAACAGATCTTTGCTGATGCTAGGGTGACAGTAAAAAAAACAAAAACAAAAAAACACCTTCTTTCACATCTTGTTCAACCACAGCAAAATTTTTACAAGTAATTCTTTGTTGCAGTTGGTCAAACTCCAAACAAGACTTTTCATCATTAGTGTTGCTCTGCATTCCTGATTGCTTTATCTGTCACCTTTCAGCTTTGCACCACAGTGACTTTCTTAACATTGAAGCCAAAGAAAAAGGTGTTCAGGAGCCACAGAATTAATTAGCAAGGGCAGAAGGTTTTTGTCTACTTGGCCATCAACAGGATTCTGTTAATTAAACTTTGAACAGAATTCTTCCTCAGATCAATTTGGAATAAACTTTTTTGTTTCAGTAATCTCCTTTAATGTAGGGCCTTGACTCTGACAAGAAAGTTGTCCCTAATGTCGCAATTGGAGGGAGGGTATGCTCAGTCAAAGCAAAAGTGTAATTGCCTTCATTCCTGCCCCATCCAAAATCCCCAGTCCCACTCAAAAGACATCAGTGGCAGTAATGTGGCCGGCTCGGTTTCAGCTAGAAACCACTTGGGATCATACCATGTGCAGTCATGGCAACCTTGCCATCTCTAATTTTGAAGTTATTGAACTCACTCAGAATAATTGACCTATACACTCAAGTCAATCCAGGACAGAGGTTTAAAGGAACAACCAATATACCAAATTCTCTGCTAGTAATGGTTCTGCAGAGTAATTCAGTAAAGTCTCGTATGTGCAAAGCAAAGGGTGAAGAATGGTGATAATGTTAGTAATCACTGGCCAGTGGAGAGATTGCACAATCTAGATCTGTTCAGTTTTTCTATTTTTATATGCAGACTATCTCCTGTCTTCAAATTAAAACAGTACTTCTGAAGACTAGAAATGGGGAGCCTGAGCTTTAAGGTGGTTTCATTTGGAAGTCAAATCCTACTGAGGAAAATAGAAAGGAACATAAATCTCTGGCAAGTCAAGAGTAAAAGTATAATTAGGCAGACCAAAATGGATGTGAGCCGTAACTAGCAAATGATACAAAAACTAACAATTTTTTAAAAAGTATATCAGAACTAGGAAGCCTGCGAAATAATTACTGTATGATATAGGTGTTAAAGGAGCACTCAAGGAAGACGAGGCCATTGCAGAGAAGTTAAATGAATTCTTTGCATCAGACTTCACTTCAGAGGATGTGAGGGAGATTCCTACACCTAAGCAATTCTTTTTAGATGACAAATCTAGGAACTGTCCTGGATTGATGTGTCAATAGAGGAGGTTTTGGAACAAATTGATAAATTAAACAATAAACCACCAGAATCAGATGGAAGTAACCTAAGAATTTTGAAGGCACTCAGCTATGAAATTACAGAACTACTAACTGTGATATGTAACCTATCACTTAAATCAGCCTCTGTACCAGATGACTGACAAATAGCTGATGTGATGCTGACTTTTAAAGAAGTCTTCAGAAGCAATCCTACCAATTACAGGCCAGTAAACCTAATTTCAGTACGAGGCAAACTGATAATTCTCTTCTTTACTATAGTTGCAACCAAGCACACAGATGAACATTATATGTTGGAAGAGTCAACAAAGCTTTTGTAAAGGGAAATCATGCCTTTATCAGTCTGTTAGAATTCATTGTGGGTGTCAGCAAGCATGTGGACAAGGTGATCCAGTGGATATAGTGTACTTGGACATTAAGAGAGCTTTTCATGGAGTCCCTCTCCAAAGTTATACAAGGTAGACAGTCACGGGGTAACAGTCCACTTATGGACCCATCACTAGTTAAAAGATAGGAAACAAGGAATAGGAATAAATGGTCAGTTCTCACAGTGGAGAAAGGTAAATACCTGGGTCCCTCAAAGATCTGTACTGGGACCGGTGCTACATTCATAAATGTCATATATTTTTTAATGATCTGGAAAAAGAGATGGGTAAGCAGTCAGGTGGCAAAATTTGTAGATGAAACAAAATTATTCAAGACAGGTAAGTCCAAACCTGACTGCAAAGTGTTACAAAGGATCTCACAGAACTGGTGACTGGGCAAAATGCCAGATGAAATTCAGTGTTAATAAATGCAAAATAATAGACATTGGAAAACATCATCCCAACTATATATACAAAATGATAGTGTTATTAGCTGTTCCCTCTCAAGAAAGAGACCTTGGAGTCGTGGATAGTTCTCTGAAAACATCTCAATATGCAGTGACAGTCAAAAAAGCTAACCATGTTAAGGAACCACCATGAAAGTGATAGAGAACACCGTACAACAAATTTTTTTCAAAAGTGTTACTTCCTCAGAATTTTTTTTGATTATTCTAGACTGCTTGAAGCAGAACACAAATATAATTTCAGACTACTTGTATCACGTAGGAATTTGGAGAAACAAGAAATTGACTTCTATTGAATGTAATGCGTTAATCGCATAACGGTGTTCACGCTTTGCAATAGTTCAACTGAGCAAAAATGTTTTGTTGATGATTTTCGTTTGTACTCAGTGACTGCAGCTTCTTGTTTAAGTGTCCAACAATAATCGGCCAGCATTGATGGGTTCCAGTTGCCCTGATACCATTTTTCCATGATCGCAGTGTCCTTGTGAAACTTTTCACCATGCTCGTCACTGGGTATTCAGTGGGTTCCTTCTTTTTAGCAGAGAACCCAGACACATTGGTCAGACAGAAGTAAGTTTGTCACATGATCCTTCTGCTCTCGCCATATCATCGGGACAGTGAACGGCATTGACTTCTGAGTACCTCTGAGCCAAGCTCTAAGATCGACAGCGCATATTGCGCAACAAATGTGAGGAGCCCAGACTTTGTCCTGATCACCAATTTTACAGCCAGAGTAGAGCTTTATACACTTTCTTAATACGTGCAGTCATGCTCTGTCTTTGAGGTTTAAGCGTATATTCGCCACAAATGTAACAGAACGTATCGCGGCTGTTGAGACGTTGGTGAGACATTTTGCTATCACTAATCCTCCTGAAAATACAATTGTTTTATTATTGTGAGTACACACAATATGCTATGCGCATAGAGCATGCACATCAACATGAATGCAAACTGATAGAAACGCAATGCATAGAACGGTGCGTGCGAAATGCTTTTATAGCCTTTCTAAAACCTATCCTGCCAGAATCCGCGCTGCCTAAGCCTTAGCATTCCCACTGCATGTTGTGTGACCTGCCCTAGGTGCATTGTCACTGCATTCCCAGGCATGCTTGGACACAAGATAGAAAACTTTTCAGCTTACATTGTGGGCAATATTTTAATACTTAAATTATGAATTGAAATAACAAATATAGGCGATTTCAAAAAAACGTATGTGGTAGGAAAATTTCATGGTAATTTTCATAATCAGCAGCCCAAAATCCATAAGATACACCCGAAAGTATTCAGGAAGCAAAATCTTTTTTGTCCAATGGAATAAGATTGTCACGGATTCCATGAAATCCAGGAGCCTCTATGACATTTTCTGCTTCATCTGAGGGCAGGGCTGGAGCCTCCCAGTGGCTGGGTTCTCCAGGCGGCAGTCACACAACTCTCCATCTCTGTGAGGGTGGGAGAGGGGGACCTGTTGCACCGAGCAATGGCAGGCAGGGGCATCCTTACAGTTCTGAGCTACTGCAGGTGGTGGGAGACCCCTACAGCTCTGAGTCAGCACCTCGCAGCTCCCAGCTGCCGCGTGGCAGGGGGGACCCTGTAGCTTCCTGTGGCTGGAGGCAGCGGAAGGAGCCCAAAGCTCTGACCCACCATGGGCGACAGGGCCCCTGCTGCAGCTCCAAACAGCCCCAGACGGCAGGGAATCCCAGGGCTCCGAGCTCCCTTCTGCCATGCTTGGTGGGGGGAGCACGAAGCTTAGCTGGTCCTTGCAGATCCAATTTGCCATGTGGGGTAGGTGACTCTGGAGCTCTGAGCCTCCACTCCATGGGGTGCTGGACCCCACCCTCCCATTCCCCTCCCGCCACAGGGCTTGGGTTCTCATTCCCTATTAACCCCATTTTGTCATGGTTATTTTTAGTAAAAATCGAGGACAGATCACGTTCCGTGAATTTTTGTTTAGTTCCCATGGCCTGTCCTGGATTTTTCTAAAAAAAACCATGGCATCATCTTATAACAACATAGAAATTGTAGTGCAACCATATATATCCATAGTATGTCCATACCTTGAATACTGCATGCAGTTCTGGTTGCCCCATATAAAAAAAAGAATGTATTAGAATGGGAAAAAATACAGAGAGAGGCAACAAAAATGATTAGAGGTATGGAACAGCTTCTATATGAGAAGAGATTAAACAGGTTGGGACTGTTGAGCTTGGAAAAGAGGTGACCAAGGGGGATATGATAGTTCCATAAAATCATGACTGGTGTGGAGAAAGTGAAAAGAACGTAACACAACACAAGAACAAAGGGTCACCCAGTGAAATTAATAGGCAACAGGTTTAAAATAAACATAATGAAGTACATCAGTTGTGGTGGGAGGAGGTAAAGGTTGGATATTAGGAAAATCTTTTTCACTAGGAAGGTGGGGAATCACTAGAATTGGTTACTTAAGGAGGTGGTGGAACCTCCATCCTTAGAGGTTTTTAAGGTCTGGCTTAAATCATCCCAGCCAAGGTTTTGTCAGTTGTGGTTGGTCCTGCTTTGAACAGAGGATTGGACTAGATGACCTCTTGAGGTCCCTTCCAACTCCTAATCTTCCATGATTCTATGATCTTTGCCTAACACCCAATTAACTTGTGGAATTTGTTGCCAGGAGATGTTCTGAAGGCCAAAAGTATAAGTTCAAAAAAGCATTAGATAAGTTCATGGGGGATAGGTCCGTTAATAGCTATTAACCAAGATAGTCAGGGAAACAACCCTACGCTGTGGGTGTCCTTAAACATCTGACTACTAGAATCTGGGACTGGACCACTTGATAAATTTCCCTGTTCTGTTCATTGCCTGTGAAGCACCTGGCACCAACCACTGTCAGAAGACAGACTACTGGACTAGCTGCACCATTGGTGTGACCCATTATGGTCATTCTGATGTTCATTCTTCACCCATTTCTTCACTTGTGCTCTGGCTGATGGATGAGAAGGGCTGAGGTGAGGAAATGTCTTGATAGGAGGTGCCAAGGCTGAACTTGAAACTGAATGTTTACTTGTGCCTTGGGGAGGATAAGCAGTTGGAAGAGAATATATAGTAATAGGAGCCTGGCAAGAAGAGAGATTGGATGTCTAAAAAAACCCTGGACCTTTTGAAATTGAACTTTGGATCATCGGTATATACCAAACTTAGCCTATGTAAGTTCCTTGCCATAGATACAGAATCTTTTGTGAATACAGTGCCAAGCATGTCAACAATATTCAGTAAACAATGTTATAGTCTGATGTAACACAATGCATTACAGCCACATTATAATGTGTACTTGTTCACTTGTCAGGTAAAGCGTTCCAGAAGTAAAGGTGGATTGGCTGGTCCTGATGGTACAAAGTCAGTGTTTGGTCAGATGTGTGCTAAAATGAGTTCCTTCAGTCCAGACAGTCTTCTGTTACCTCATCGTGTTTGGAAAGTAAAGTTTGTTGGTAAGAATTACTTTTTTCTCAATCCTACTTCCCCCAGCCTTATTCTTTTATTCTTTTTTCAGGGGTAGGTATTATAATGGAGGGTGGGGAAAAAAGAAAATGGTTAAAATGCTCAGCAGTGAAAAGGCCATCTTCCAAGAAATTCAGGCCCCAAGTTCAGGTTTTGTAAAATCTAGTGTCAGTAGAAATGTTTCCATCATAGTCATCTTAAATTCTTAAAAAAAAACAAACCCAAAAAACAAAAAAACTTTAAAAATCAAATATTCCCGAAAATCTAGATTTCCAACCTGAATGTAAGTCTGCAATTGAACCTGGCTAGTTGATTTTCACTAAACTCACTTAGTGTGCATTTCACTTTGCTTTAATGGTGAAAAGTAAACTAGATTGGATTTTGCTAATAAATTTCCAATATATGACTATATTGATATTTTTGGAACTGTATCAAAGTTGAAGACTGTTTTAAAATATTCTCTAGGAACCTTATGTTCACTGAACCTTTTCTTTTTCCTGCCATCTTCCTGCTTCCTTAATTTGATCAATGGTGACACAGTAATAATACATAGTACCTTTAAGATATAACACAATTTAATCAGGAGTTAAAAAATATCATAATATAACTTAAAATAGCTTGAATTGAAACTGCATGCTTAATCAGGCCATGATTAAGCGAAGTAATTTGTTTTGTTTATTTTTGTTATACTTGTGTGCTACAGCAGATCTTAAGCCCTGGCACAAATTAAGCACTGCTTAAATGCCAGCTTTACAGTGTACAAATGTTTTAAAACCTATGGCTGTTTTTAACACTTATACAAGGTTGTAAAATAATCATGTCTGTCAAGGAGGAAACTATATAATTTAACCAAAATTTAATATGCATTACATTATTTTATCAACTAATTTTACAATGTAGCTTTTAAAAACAATTTTTCTGTTCATTCATTGCAAAGAAGAAACATAAATACATTTAATTCAAGACTGCATTTGGAAATATTCTTGAAATGATCTGCATGCTTAAACCAACTTTTTGTTTTCACAAGGCGAGTCTGTGGATGACTGTGGTGGAGGTTACAGTGAATCAATAGCAGAAATGTGTGAAGAGCTCCAGAATGGGCTTACCCCACTTCTCATTGTGACCCCGAATGGAAGAGATGAATCTGGAGCAAATAGGGATTGCTTCCTGTTAAATCCTGCTGCCAAGTCTCTCTTACATATGAACATGTTTCGTTTCCTGGGTAAATTTATTAGCACTGTAATAACTTTACCAAATCTTTGACCATATAAAGTTTGTAGGATCTAAAAAATATTCTTACATGTCCAGGTGTGCTACTTGGAATTGCCATCAGAACTGGCAGCCCTCTAAGCCTCAATCTGGCAGAACCAGTATGGAAACAGCTGGCAGGGATGAACTTAACAATTGCTGATCTCAGTGAGGTAAGGATGAAGTTTTGATCATAGATCTTGAGGACGTATCTACCCTACAAGGACAATACCAGCATAGTAATGGTGCTGTAGCTGTCCCAACATGGACCTGTAGTATAGCTGTTGAGTGTACATTAACATAAGTGATTTTTCCTGAAGTATGGTAGCTATGTTGACAGAAGCATTTTTCTGCCAATTTGGCTGCATTTTCTTTAGAGGTTAAGTCATTTCTGTTGCTCAGGGATATGGATTTTTTTAAACCCCGGAGTGATGTAGTTTCTTCTCCTTAATTTTAAGTGTAGGCATAGTTTACAGAAAGAGAAAGAGAGAGAGATGTTAGCATAAGTTCTGTACATGGGACAGACTTTCTCCAGCTGTAGATTGTTGTTGAATTTTGTCTAACCTTTTTTTAGCAGTGTGCTAGTGTGAAGATCTGTTTTGTCCCTATAGTTAGAAATTTAAATAAATTGAAGTTTTATGAAAAGAGCTAAACTAATTGTTTGATTTAGAGAACACAGTGAAACCTTTCCTAAGCTATCACAAAAGGAAATGAGAAACTGGTTGCTTAAAGGGGACTTTCTAGTAAAGATGGATTAAAATTGTGCACACAACCCTCCTGGATTCTTTGCGGTGGACTTCTAGGATGAGAAGTTGTGTAGTAAGGATGGTCTTTTATGCAGGTTTAATTGTATTGCTACTCTTGTAGTAAAAACTAATCTCCAGAGGTACACATCTATATCTTTCTGCTTGAGTTTAGGTATCTAGAAGGAGGCCAGCAGAAACCTCCACAACTTTGAACATTTAAAATTTTAGAGATGCTTTTATGGGAGGCAGTGTGGTCCAATGGACTTGGAGTCAGGAGACATTTCAAGCTGACACTGGCTTTCTTGGTGACCTTGGGCAAGTTACGTCACTTTTCTGTGTTTGTTTCCACATCTGTTATGTGGGGATAATGATACTGACCACCTTTTGAAAAGTGCTGAGAGATCTACAGATGACAAGCACTGTATTAAGAGGTAGGCAGCATTATTAGGGTCTTGTTACAAGAGCAGATCTTTTCCAGCTGTAGTCAGCAGAGGAGCTTTCAAAGGGCCATATTGTATCAGCTCACATCACTGCTTAACAGCTTCACAGCACCTCATTCAGACCTTTTTCCTTGGTTCTTCACTGTCATCTGAGTCAAAACTTTTTTAACAGGAACAAACTGTTGCCTTTTATTTATAGGCTTCAAAGATGCCTATAATATTGTATGATTATTAGATGTTCTTTCTGTTTGCCTTATTGTTTTTGTTTGCTCTGTGGTTATAGGGAATTAATCACAACAGGAGTGGGAAAACCTTTCCGATAGCCATCTAGTTACCAGTCTTTTGAAGAATGCCAGTGGTTAACTGTCTGTTTGGCTCTACTGGGGAAAGGCTGATCTTGTAATCCCAAGGAGCCTTCATGCTGGAAAACTGAAACAAAACTTTTGAGTAGATAAAAAACCTGAGCTTGAAGGTGTGGTAGAGGGAGAAATGCAGGAGGACTGCAGGAATTGCAGATTGTCCCCGACTCTGAAATGGGATAAGCTAGGTCTACCTAAATTTTAAATTAGACAATTAAACTTGTAGACAGTTTTGTGTTAATATCCCTTAGTTTATGTTATGCTTTATTCCTGCTGTTGAGATTAAACAATACTTTGTTCTGAAACGGCTGTTTTGGATCACTGTTTTCACAGTGGTCACAAGGAAGTCTTGCAAGTCTTGAACTCAGCCAGTCCTGCTGAGGAATCATGGTTTACACCGAGTACTTTACGTTAGGACTCGGTCTAAGAGTGGGAGAATCACTGGATTCCCAATTCTAGCCCAGGGAAGTTCAGTGTAGGCCTGACCTCTGGAGGAGGTGCACTCAGAGACAGGAGGGGTCAATGGTGCAGCTAGCATTGAACTGTGACAATATTGTGACAATGCTTTGTTCACATTGTTTGTCTTGTTGCTGCTCCTGGAATGTATTACCTTTTTTCTTATCTGTGTCAGGTTGTTTGATGCTTACTGCTCTTAGAATTCACTTAACATGTTGATCCATATTCTTGTAAATCAGGGCTCCTGTAAGGTTTTCCAATGCTCTTTTGAGAACAAAGTAACTATCCATGTGAGGCACCCATAAATCCAGCCTCAGTAGTGTAATCTGATTTCTTGGCAGATGTTTTTTTTTCCTTTCCCTCTTTTTCATAGAAGGGCTGGAGAACTGAACCACAGTTCCATGGAAACTAATGAATTTTCATGCAAAGTGCCATGCTACTTCGTTACCGAAAAAGCCAGTTGGATGACTGTCTTCATGTCAATTATTAATTCTGGGTACTTGGTGTGATGAGTCCCCGTTGTCTTGTTGTGAAAAACATTCCTGTGTCATGTGAAAAATACACAGAGGTAAAGAATGAATAACTTTAGTTTTAGTTCATGGATTTGTTTTCCTTTGAAAGGTTGATAAAGATTTTATTCCTGGGCTTATGTACATTCGAGACAACGAAGCTACTTCCGAAGAGTTTGAAGCCATGAGCCTTCCTTTCACAGTGCCAAATGCAAGTGGTCAAGACATTCAATTGAGTTCCAAATATACCCATATTACACTGGATAATAGAGCTGAATATGTGAGACTTGCAATAAACTACAGGTTTGTTGAATATCTTCACTAATTTAGATTTAAATAAATGGAGAGAGCTATAGAAATGTTGCTTTTACGCAAGGCTATGAAATACTGTGTTCTGGCTTCAAGTACAGTAATAGCTAATTTTTTTCCATGTTATACTTTAAATCAATCTTCCTATATCCTTTAAGAAGGAAAAAACTGAATCATTAGGTCGGGCATATTGTTGAGGAAATAAGGGGATTGTTACAAGGTGACAGTGGTTGCCCAAAGTGTTTCCTGTCACCTTGGCTTGACCCAGAGGTTGATCCTCTGATGTGGGCTTTATAGTAGTTATCAATGTCTGTTATCTCCAGCCTGGCTTGCTGTAGTGTGTTCTTATCCTTAAAGTTCCCTCAGCAGTTTCAGCTAATACAGAATGTCACTAGTCTCCTTTTTATGTGGGGCTGACCACAAGAGTCTGCTCCATCTGGACTCTCATCTCTCCCTCAGCTTCCTATTCAGTTTTAGATGCAAAATTGAAATGGCAAATTCTTTTTCGAGTTCTTGCTCATCTCTGTTCCATTGTAGGTGTGTGCACGCCCTCATGCACGGTTACTGGAACTTTTTTCCCTTTAGCAGTACACGTAGGGCCAGCTTTGACGCCCTCTGGAATTCCACGCATATGCCATGGTATATGAAGTGCTGCCAGCCTTACACCCCCTCCTTCCTTCTTTCTGCCTATAATGGTTGCTGGAACTGCTTCGGCTTACATTGCAAGTGCTCAATCCCTTTTGTTTATTGTTAGTCTTAGTTAGGTAGATTAGACCTTAAGTGTTGTTAATAGTGGTAGTTAGTCATTTAGGATAGTCCCGGCTCGAACTTCACTGGAAGTGGGTTTCACCAGGTTTCAAAACATGTGCCTCCTGTGGGAAGGCCTTTCTGCTGAGAGACCCCATTGATAGTTGCCCAAAGTGCCAGGGGGAAGCTCATCATAAAGACAAATGCAAAATTTTTAAGGCTTTCAGAGCTGAAAAGACAGAGATCTGCTTGAAAGCCTAACTAATGGAGGCAGCACTCAGACCAACCTCTGAACCAATCCGTTCTGCTTCAGTATCGAGCATGGCATTGCTGCAGAGCGCGCTGTTGACACTGGCCTTACCTCGGCACTGGACTTCTTCCTTTCCATCGAAGAAACAGCAAAAGCAGCACACAGAGCAGGGACGCTCCCATGCACCATCCAAGAAAGTGAGGTCGAGCACGTGGCCCCACCGAAGCCAGACAGTGGAGACTCGCTTGCCACCTCTGGAGCCTGTCTCCAACCAGAAAGCCACCCCTGATTCCTGGGAGTGGAAGGCATCTCTGCACTTGCTAGTGCCATTGACACCGCAGATGTTTCAGGTGGCGTGGACCTTGTTGGCCATGCTGATGCCACTGCAGCCTCTTCCCAGAGGGAAGGAGCCGTTGTTGCAGGGGAAACCTGCATTGGGACCGCCTGGTTGGCTCAGATGATCCCCAGAGCTGGGAGGAAGATTTCCAACAGCCTGGCTGCCCTGGGTGGAGGGGTCGACATGGCGCCACTCCCCCAGAAGTCGCTCCAGGTCATGGTCACTGGAGCACCCCACATTGGCAGTGCATGGAGTGAGGTTGTCCTCCTGGCACTGGTCACGATCCCCGGCACCAGACGAAGTTCATTCCGGGAGGGTGTGCCTATCTGGTTTGCTTGCAGGAGGCTGCTCCCCAGAGGGAAGTTGGCACCACTTCCACTCCCCGGCGCTCCCTCACCGGTGCGGCACAGAACCCCATTACCAGAGGCTGACTCGGCAATGAGAGGGAAGCGGCATCATAAGCCATCGGTGCCCAGGTACTGCTCCGTGTGCTCCAGTTTGCAGTTGGAGCACAGTTCCCCATGTCAGCACTGGTCTTGGCAGCGATATTACTGATCGATGACACCAAAAGACTGTTCTCCAGAGGACTGGAGCACCCACAGATCAGGTCATTGCTCCCCCCTCCACTGAGCACTGTAAAGCGGGAGCCTCTGAGGCAGCCCCACCATGGTCATCTGACAGTGAATCAGTGTCCTCTCAAGAGGAAGGCCCCCAGGTGAGTCATCACCACCAAAAGTGATCACCCAGGGACACTCGGCACCCTGGATGATTTCAGGGCATATCTAGAGCTTCTCAAGAGGGTGGCTTCCAACTTGGGGTTGGAGGAGAAGGAGGAGGAGGAGATGGAGGCATCACACAATCTCTTTAATATCCGGGCAGCAGCCGCCCCAGCCCAGGTTGCCCTCCTGGTGCATGAGGGCATATGGAAGATATTGAAGCACACCCCTTCATCAGTGGTCCCAACCTCTTAGGGGGGGGCAAGAAAAAATATTATGTCCTGGCCAAGGATTCAAGTATCTTTTCACCCATCCTTCTCCTGGTACCCTGGTGGTAGATGCAGCCAATGAGCAGGATAGGAAGGGACAGCCAGATTCCATGCCAAAAAACAAAGATAACAAGAAACTAGACCCCAAGGTGCAGTTTTGAATTGCCAGTCAGCAGGCTTTCCTGCGCAGGTACAGCTTCAATCTCTGGGACTTGCTAAAGTGCTTTGTGGACCCTTTGCCTGAGGACCAAGCACTTTAGAACCATCCAGGAAGAGGATATGACGGTGACCAGAGCAGTGCTACAGGTGTCTTTGGATGCTGCAGATTTGGCCTCTGCATGCGTAGGAGCTCATGGCTGCAATTCTCAGGGCTGTCCCAGGAGGTCTAACTGTCCATCCAGAACCTCCCATTCAACGGGTCAGCCTTGTTTCAGATCAGACAGATGCAAAGTTGCATGATCTGAAAGACTCGAGGGCCACATTCCGCTCCTTGGGTCTTTATACGCCCCAGGCCTCTAGACGCTAGTTCTGTCCTCTGGGTCAGGAACTGCAAAGGTACCAGACAAAGCAGTTCACGCTCTACAGACAGAGGGACAGAAATAGGGGGTCCAGGAGACTTCAACCAATGCCAGGTTCCTCAGCCCCCCAGCAAGTGCCACCTAGGCGATCTGGTAATCAAAGGAGGTCATTTTGAAGGTGCACCCAAGGGTGGTGTTCCAGCCTGTTCCCTGGATCCCACCTGTCCGTTGAACCGCCTAGCTCTCTCCCTATCCAAGTGGGCCAAGGTCACTTTGGTTTGCTGGATCCTTGGCATAGTTTTGGCAGGCTATGCCCTACAGTTTGCTTCTACCCCTCCCAACAACCCTTCCTCCCTGTCCCTCTTCAGGGACCTCTCTCATGAGCAACTTCTCATGTAAGAGGTAGAGACCCTTCTCAGCCTGGGGGCCGTAGAAGGGGTTCCACCAGACATGAGGTGAAAACGGGTTTTACTTGAGGTACTTCCTTATCCCCAAAGCGAAAGGGGTCTAAGCCCCATGCTAGACCTGTGTCATCTCAACAAATATCTCAAAAGGCTGAAATTTTGAATTGTCTCCCTTGCTTCCATCATCCTCTCCCTGGATCCAGAAGAGCGGTATGTTGCCTTTGTCCTAAAGCACACTTACTTCCACATTTCTATCTTCCCCAGCCCCAGGCGTTTCCTCCGTTTTGTGATAGCTGACTTCCACTACCAGTTTGCAGTGTTCCCCTTTGGCCTTTCTTTGGCCCCAAGGGTGTTTGTAAAATGTGTGGTGGTGGTGGCAGCGGTGGTGCACTTGAGGTGCAAATGGGTCCAAATTTTCCTCTACCTGGATGACTGGCTTATCAGGTCATTAGATCTGACCTGTGCCACCTGCTGCCGGCTGGGCCTGCTAATAAATGAGCGGAAGTTCACATTAACCCCGGTGCAGCAAGTAGAGATTATTGGGGTGATCCTGGATGCATCCCAAGCCAGAGCTTCCCTACGCAGTCACGCTGCTGTCATTGCTCACCTACACCTCCGAGCAATAACAACAGTCAGGCACTGTCTGCACTCATAGTGAGGCTGGCTCACCTAAGACTCGGACCGCTTCAGACATGGCTGGCCTTGGTTATGCCAAGCAGACTTTCCCTAGATTGCGTGATCACAGTTCCCCCCCACTTCAGATCCTCACCACAGTAGACTGGTGAGGACGCCCTGGGCAGTGTTGAGGGGTGTGCCATTCAAGGATCTAGTCCCCTCAGTCACCATGGTATTGGACACTTTGGACTTAGCATGGCGGGCCCATATCAGCACCAACCTCTGCACACAAGGGGTCTGGTCAAGGGAGGAGAGACGCATGCACATCAACACAAGAGAGTTATGGGCTATTCAACTAGCACATGGAGTGTTCTTCCACTTTATTGCGGGCAAGGTGGTGCAGGTACTGGCAAACAATACAGGGGCCATTTATTACATCAGCAGGCAGCGGGGAGCCTGTTCCTCTGCAAGGAAGCCATTTGGCTGTGGAACCTTGCAGTGAGGCACAATTTTCACATAATAGCTTCTCATCTCCCAGGAGTGAGGAACGACGAGCTGGACTGCCTCAGCAGGTCGGTCTGACCCCATCACGGCTGGTTGCTGCATCCAGGTGTGGTTTCTCTAATTTTTCCAATAGTGGGGCTCTCCCCAGGTGAACCAGTTCGCATCAGCATGGCATAAGAAATGCCTGCAGTTCTGTTCCCTCCGCAGTCTGGAGGGGCCAGCTCGCTCTCCAGCACGTTCCTTCTGCAGTGGTTCAGTTGCAACCACACCTGGCCTTTCTGCGTAAGGTGGTTTCCCAATTTCATTGTAACCAAGAGATTTTTCTCCCTGATTTTTTCCCCCGAACCGCATGGTTTGGAGGTGAGGAGGTGACACATGTTAGATGGGTGTTAGCATTCTACATCGAGTGCACGAGACTGTTCCAAAGAGCCACACAACTCTTCATCGTGGTGGTTGATGGGATGAAAGGCGTGCCTGTTTCTGCCCAGTGCATCTCATCGTGGTTAACTTCCTGCATCACGTTCTGCTATGAGAAGGTGAAGGTGCCCCTTCCGGGGATAACAGCCCACTCAGCTAGAGCTCAAGCCTCGTCTACCGCCTTCCTAGTGAGAGTGCCTGTGCAAGATACCTGCAGGGCTGCCCCCTGGTCCTCTGTTCACCACCTTCACATCCCACTGTGCCATTGTCCAGCAGGCGTGGTATGATGCGGGCTTTGGCAGAGCAGTGCTGCAGGCAGCTTATGCTGAACTCCGGCCCACCTCCAAGGCATTGCTTGTGAGTTACCTACAATGGAATGGACATGAGCAAGCACTCGAAGAAGAAAAGATGGTTACTTACTTTGTAACTGTTCTTCGAGATGTGTTGCTCATGTCCATTCCACGACTCAACCCTCATCTCTGCTTATAGAGTTGGCGGCAAGAAGAAACTGAGGGGGCACAGCGCCGACAGCTCCTCATATGCTGCGGCATGTGCACGGGACTCCAGGGGGTGCTTGGCAGTCTTCATATACTGCGGCATGTGCACAGGACTCCAGGGGATGCTGAAGCCAGCCCTACGGGTGCTGCTAAAGGGAAGAAAGTTCTGGTGATAGCTCACAAAAGTGCGCACACGCCTTGAATGGAATGGACATGAGCAATACGTCTCGAAGAACAAAAAGGTAAGTGTTACCCGTCCGTGCCCAGGGTAGCCCACTGATAATGCCAGGGTCAGGGCAGGCTGCAAAAGGAGAGCAAATTCTCCCAGCACTGGTGGGTGACACTGCAGTCAGACTTCCCAACCAGCCACAAACAGTGCTTCTGATTCCCCCACACTGGTTCTCAAGAAGCCACTGTGCAAATACACACAGCCCCCTTTACTGCATTTCAGTCTCTGGCTCCCAAAACCGACACTAGGTCCAGTAAAGAGACCAGTTGCTTTAACTCTATGCTCTTTACTAAAAGATTCCCTCTGATCCCAAAGGATCAGCCACAGTACCAGTTCACTATAAGTTTGGATCTTACCCAAAATACCACGCTGCCAGCCAATCCTTTAGTAACTAAAACCAAAGGTTTATTAATAGAAGAAAAACAAACAGTAAGAGAAGTGTTAAAGGCTTAAAGCAATCAGATACATACAGATGATTTAAAAGTCCATATACATCAGGTTTCTAGAACAAGTGTGGAGTTGCAGGCTTGTATAGTTCCTCTGGTGTACATCCAGTACCTGGATGGGTCTAAGTCCTTTAGTTCAGTTGCAAAGTGTGTTAATCCAGAGGTGTGTCCGCAGCTGGATAGGAACAAGGACACAAGGCAAAGACCAAGACGAAGACAAAATGGTTTCTGTGGTTTGATCTTATATACCCTCTGTTACTGGCCATGTGGCTTGTGGAACTTTACTGGAACCAAAATGGAGTCTATAGTCACATGGGCCAATCCTGGTAACTCTTCAGGTATGCCTTTAGTTTCTTCCTAGGCCTTTGGCTTTTGTTAAGGTCTTGATGGGCCATTAAGCAGGCTATTGTCCTGTGGCCTCTCTGTCTGGGGTGTGTCTTCTACAGCACAGTTTGAAATACAGGATATCACAGATCTCCATAACTTTCCTCACACATATCACACATGAACACAAATATTATCATCTTATTCAGCATATCATAACCTTTCTAACAGTACCTGACATGGCATGTCTTACATGAATCATTATGATTTTGACATATTAAGGTCAAATAACACAAATGCCCCCCCCCTCCTAATGCAGCCCGCGTGACAGTAAGTAACCCTCTTTTTTGGCTCTGGTAATTGAATTGAGACTAATTGTTTTAAAATGTAATATTTTGTTCCTCACTGTTCAATCCCTGTCTAATGCCATCTAACCTGCACACAGTGAGGCAGATATGCTCCAGTTTGGCTGAGATGTGCTGGTTTGAGATGAGTGGCTAGGAAAAATGGCTTTGTGACCCTGGATTTTGGGGATGTTCTATCTTACATTGCTTACCCATAGCCCCCAAAGAGATTGTCTTCCAGTCAGAATTTCCAAGAATAGGAATGCCCCATCCCTCTGATTCCCTGCTTTAATTCAGTAAAAACAGACCAGACCTTTATCTTCTGCACCACCCTCATCTTTGTGCTCATCTATTTCTCCATATAATTATATTGTCAACTCTTTGGAGCAGAGATGGTCTTTTCATTATGTATGTATATGGTGCCTAGCACAATGAGGCTTTTATGCAGTTTTGCAGAATTTCGGTCCATCTTGCTGGAGATTGCATGGGATCTTGCACATAAAATAACCATGTTTAAAGATGGAGCATTAGCAACTTGTTTTAATGTAGTGTAATCCTTTAATATAGGATAATTTGAGCAGCTTCCATTTTACTTGTTAATCTGATATTAATGACATCCAGATTCACTCAAATTGTGAACCTCCTAAATTGGACAAGAGCATAAAAGAAAAAACTAACAGAACAGAAGAAGTTTAACTAGGCTTTTTTAATGTGAAGGAAGTCATTTTACATCTTAGTCATTTTACAACTGGCAAGCCCACAAGATTTCACACTTCATGTACAGTTGAGAGGGACTCCAAAAATGGAGAATTTTTTTCCTGCCTAAGAAAAATAATTAAATAAATTTCAATCTTGTTTTAAAAGCTAAGGCCAAAATTTCTACACCCTGAGTACCTAGTTAGGCTCCTGAATCCATATATAGATACATAAATAAATGATCTAATCTTCAGCTGCATTGAGCAGCCACAAATCTGAAGTCAGTGGAAGTAGAGGTGCTCTGCACTTCTGAAAATTAAGCCACTTTTAATTAAATAGCTATAGGAGCATTTGGAAGCCTAACTGAGCATCCCAGGGTATGAAAGTGTTGTCCCAGATGCTTATTGATTAGTATAAATGAGGCAATAAATTGGCATAATTAAGAAATTATTTTGGAGAGTAATTTTAATTCACCGTGTAAGATGCTCAAATGATCACTGTAAGTGTTCACTGAAACATATTTCCACTGTTAATGTCTTTCTGCAGACTTCATGAATTTGATGAACAAGTTGCAGCAGTTCGGGAAGGGATGGCCCGGGTTGTTCCTGTTCCTCTTCTTTCACTCTTTACGGGATACGAACTGGAAACAATGGTATAGGCTTTCCATTCGCTACTTCTGTTGGTTTGATGATATAAAATTTAGGTCATTTACTTGAATCTTACTGATCCAATGCTCATGTTTTAGCTCTCTTAAAACCATGCAGTGTAATGATAGTAGATTGCATGTAATTTGTAGCTGAAGGAGAGGGCTAGAAAATATTTATATAGTTTTCCTTTCATACTTTTACAAGGACTACTTTTTAAGCAATTAGGCAGTGTGATGTAATAGATTAAGTGTGGAGCTAAGAACCAGGAACTGCTGAGTTCTGACATTTGAGTTGGTAAGAGGTCTTAAAAAAATCTTTGTTCCCTCAGATATAAAATGGGAATAATACCTCGCAGTGCTGTTGAGGGCCAATTCCATTTTGTATAGCACTTCAAAGTTGTAAAGTATTTAGTGTTGCAGAAGTATCAAAGAAGGCTAGTCATTGTCCCTGATGCTAAACTTCACTGTTTGAAGGAGTTAAATGGACCATAACTAGTAGATGTTTGGAATGTTCATTTAGTCGTTGAAAAAGCTGATTAAACACTTTGATGGAAAGAAGGGAACAAATTACCTGTCACTGATTTCTGATCAAGTCCTTCTCTTGTCTTCATGGTTTTTTTTTCCCCAGGTATGTGGAAGCCCAGATATCCCACTTCACCTTCTGAAGTCTGTAGCAACATATAAGGGAATTGAACCTACTGCCTCCTTGATACAGTGGTTCTGGGATGTGATGGAATCCTTCTCCAACACCGAACGATCTCTTTTCCTACGTTTTGTATGGGGCAGGACAAGGCTGCCTAGAACTATTGCAGATTTCAGAGGCAGGGACTTTGTTATTCAGGTAAGGTCAGGAGACCCGCAGGCTGATAATGAAGAGGTGGTGGCAGACAGGAGAATGTGCTAACTTCACTAAGCTAGTTTTAATATCAAGATCACTTTAGAGTTTATACAGAAATAGAGGATGCAAAATACAACAAACTTTCATTTAAATATTTTCCTTGGTCCAACTCTGGGTATTTCCCATGTTGGGCAATTGAGGTTTTTTTGAGTCCCCTCCTCCCTCCCTTCCCCTCTCTGCTGCCATTTTGCTTCTTTGGGTGAGTTTTCTTCAGTGGTAGTCACCCCTTGCTTTTACTGGTGTTCACTTAAAAGCCCCTTTATCTTATTAAATATTTCTGAATACACAGAAGCTATGGTTTTAACACATAAGTGTTTTTTATATTTTACCAGTTCATAGTGAGTAGTTGGATTTTAACTAGCTTCTTCCTTTAGCGTGTACTATTCACTTCAAAGAGCCTCATACTGTATGTAACAATGTTTTTGATTTAGCATGAAGAAAATGTATTTGTTCACTTAGCAGCTATTCTTTTCGGAAGTCTTAATTTCAGAGTAAATGTGATTTAAAAAAAAATATAATCTTATTTTAGTATGTTGTCTCTGTGTTGTTAAATAATGAAACTAAATGACTTGTGCTTGTTGTCTGACAGGTTTTGGATAAATACAATCCTCCAGACCACTTTCTTCCTGAGTCATATACATGCTTCTTTCTATTGAAGCTGCCCCGGTATTCTTGTAAACAGGTACTAGAGGAAAAACTGAAATATGCCATTCATTTCTGCAAGTCCATAGACACTGATGATTATGCCCGAATAGCACTGACCGGAGAGCCAGCTGCTGACGACAGTAGCGATGATTCCGACAATGAAGATGCAGATTCTTTTGCTTCGGACTCTACACAGGATTATTTAACAGGACATTGAAGCAAATAACACGAGGCAAATATGTCACAAGCACTGAGGCGTGAAACGCCATTAGTGGCATTTGAGCAAAGGAGTACAGAGTATGTACAACCAGAGGAATACTAATCTTATGAACATGGGGAAAGCATGTTTGTTACTCACAATAGGAATAATGGAGTATAACTTAAGGTATCTGCTTAGAATAAATGGCACGGTATATGGGCATTTAACATTTATTTTAAGAGTTGAGAGAGTCCCCCATAAGACTGCACTACATTTAGAAGCTTTGTGTTTACTGAAGTGTTGTAAATGTTTATATACATACAGTAGTGCAGCATCCAGGAAAAGCAGTGAAACCTTTAAATTGTGGGTGCAATAGATTTTTTCATAATAAGTGTTGTGTTCTATGTAACTTCTTGATTGTATATTGGAAATACTGTGCAACAACTGAATAGTATTATAAATATTTCGATTAACTTTACTAGAAGTTTGTTTATTAAAAAAACCTTTTTGAACATTAAATTATCAGTATTCCTTGAAATACGTCTATAGGTAATTAAACAAAAAGGTCATTAGATTCACCTCCATGCCCTATTTGTATATTTTAGCTTATGCATTATGTATCTCAAATTGATACCTTTCTGTGAACAGCATCATAATTCTTATCATGGGAAGTGTATTGTATATAATTAATTTGTGCCATGTATATGCAAAACTTATTTCCCTCTAAATAAAACTTATGTCACAAAGAATTTAGTATGACTTTTTTTCGTAATGTATAGTTGATATGTAGAAGAGTACTGTAAAATGGTTCACATCCTTAAGGCTGTATCTATGCTAAGCTCTTTTTCTGCAGCCCAGCGTCTTCCGCGGTTCTATTGCACATGTACGCCTCTCCTCCTATCTGCAGTTTTCAGAGGCGACTCAAAGCAGCAGCACGGTTTGTGCCGGCCATGCCTTCTTCTCTCACTTGCTTCCAGATTTATGCCTTTGCAGCAGCATACAGTCATTTGCTTAGCTCCTCTCCCTCTTCTTTTGACTTCATTTTTTTCGCTATTTTTCAGGCACGTGAGCGTCCTGTTTTGTGCTCCCTTGCCACATCCTGATCTGGTGTCTGAACAGCATGTTGGTCACAGCCAGCCAAAGCCCCTGCTGCAGTGCCTCCTTACCAGGCTCCTCCATCCCTTCAGGCATGGTAGAGCAGCTGCCAAGCACTGGACAAAATCCAGAAGATGCTCTGTCTGCAAGGCAGCTATCTCAAGAGTGGCAGAAGGCAAATCATGCCCAGCCTGCTCCAAGCAGCCACCCCTAACTCTGCTAGGGCACAGAGCTCTGAGTCAGACAGGTGTGTTGAGTGTCCTACCCACCCAAGTAGCCACAACTCCATCATAGAGAAACCAGCCAGGAGACAGAGCAGAATAGAGGGAGGCTCCTAAAACAAGGAAGGCTTTATCTAGCCTGCCCAAGGGATTAAGACCTGGGGTGAAACAGGACTACAAAGATAAGAACCCCACTGGGATACTGGCCCTCACCCCAAGCCCTAAACTTTCCTGGGGAGAGATGCCAGGCTCCTAAATAGCCACCCGCCTTCCTGTTCTGAATCAGACCCCATCTCATCCCCAGGAGTGGGACTCTGATGAGAGAGAGACTGAAGGGGGAGATTGCTCTCCAGAGGGATTCGGCTCTGTATAAAGCAAGCCACAAGAGACCACATTTTGGTCATTCCTGGGCAGCCACACCCAAAAAGTGTGTCAAAAAGTCCAGGAAGTATAAAAATATCCTGAAGGCACTCATCCTTGGAGTCAGCTGCCTCCATCTCTACCAGAAAGGAGATGTCTTGGGCTTGGAATCTGAGCAGGACTCAGGTAAAATGGAGCAAAAATTCCCTCATACTCCTTTGGAGACATTTTGAGATCATGTTCAAAAAGTATGAGACCGTTCCGTTTCTATTTGGCCCCAAGCGTCTTTACAAAGATGCTGGTGGTGATCATAGCTAGGCTCAGGTCACACACAACATACCTATACCCCTGTCTGGATGACATTCTTATCAGCACATTGACCTAGCCTGTGCTATATAACACCACAGTGCGAACTTCAGACCTGTTTGGAATACCCTGGTTTTGTGATAAACACCAAGAAAACCTCCTTAATCCCATCAATAAGTTAACACATCTGGAAGTGGATGTAGACACCTCAGTGACAAAGATCTAACTATTACTCAACCAGATGTGGAAGTTACAGGATCTCATCACCATCCTGAGCAAGTGCACCAAACCCACTATATTTAAGTGATGTCAGTTATTGGGCCTTCTGGTATCACGCATAGGGATCACCCCACTGGCAAAACCTTATCTCTAGGCCTTCCTTCTAAAAGTATGGGACCTCTCTTTGGAGCACATGAAAGATCAGGTGATGATTCCATGCCACGTACTGTACTCAGCTTTTTAGCTTGATGGACAGTCCATGAAAACATCCTCAAGGGCCTTTTCTATGGTTTCTGGACCCTCTGGTTCTCACAATCAATGCCAGCTTGCTAGATTGAGAAGTACCCAGAATGGTGCAGGGTACGTGTAGTGTTGAGGCGAGGAAACACCGCAGAAATCTCCTGGAACTCAGAGCCATGAAACGGGCTCTCAAGAGATTCCAGAGCTACCTAGAGAGCAGTTGTTTGTGGGCCAGTCAGACAATATAATCACAGTTGCATACATAAACTGCCAATGAGGAACCAGGAGCTTAGCTCTATATGGATGGAGTTAATAAAATGGGCAGAAAATATCCTCCCTAAAGGTGTTATACATAGAAATGGAGCTCAGTCAGAAAACAGACTGGCTTATCAGACGCATAGTCAACCACTCAGAGTGGTGCCTGAATCAGGACACTGTCTTCCATCCAAACTCAGACATTCAGTTTTCCTTTAGTTGATCCGTTTGCAAGTTTCAGTAACACCAAATGGTTGAAATACTTTACCAGGGATGCATATTCCAAGTGAAACAGGGCATCTGTTCCCATGGACCGGTAGCCACAAGGCTTGCTATATGCATTCTTTCTCTTCCACCTTCTAGGGAAAGAAAGGTAATAAATAAGAAGGAAACAAGCGAAGTTGATTGGTAATAACTTTGTACTGGCCAAGGAGGCCACAATTCTACCATCTGATAGAGCTGAAACTGAATTCACAGTAGTTCTAGCTCTGCGGCACGCGACCCCACTCGTCGGCACCGTTTGTGTCGATGGAGGCATTCCTCATCGTCCTGCAGGTAGGAGGCGTTGAGAGGGAGTTCTCCAGTAAGGTGGAGGGCCCGTAACCTGGGACACTGCTCCCTCTTGACATGGTACTACAGGACCAAGGACTCAGACTCTGATGCTGCTTCAGGGTTTTCCAGGGGGGTACTCGCCTGGCGAGACAACATTAGATGCTGGAGCCATCGGCACAGTTAGTCCCTGGATGGCCCCAAGGACAGTAGCCACCCCAATGGCCTTATTGGTCCCCAGGGGGTCTCCAGGTGGGACTGGGACCCCAATCAATGAAATCTTCGGGGATGCAGTCTGTGCTTCTGGTACCAGAGAAGACCCACTGGCATCACTCCTCGGACGAGGAGTCAGACCCACATGAGGAAATCTCAGTGGATACCACATTTTGCTAGGAGGGGGCACACCCGCAGGCTGCACCCCTGCAATCCTCCTCCTCACCTGATGAGGCATCCTTCCAGGATCACTGTGCGCCAATGGATGACTTCAGGAGCTGCTCAAGAGGCCCAAGCTGGAGAAACTAAAGGAGGCCGCAGATAGCCTCTTTAATGTACTGGGGGTGGCTGCCCCAGCTCGAGTGGCCCTCCCAGTCCACGAAGGGGTCCTTAACATTGTGAAGGCCCTGTGGTAAACCCCTTCCTCGGTTGTCCCGACATCAAAGGCAACCGAAAAGAAGTAGTATGTCTTGGCCAAGGGATTTCAGTATTTGTTTACTCATCCCACCCCATGGACCTTGGTGGTTGATGCTGCAAACCAGCAGGATAGACAGGATCAGCCAGGGTCGACTCCCAAGAACAAAGAAAACAAGAAGCTGGATTTGTTTGGGAGAAAGATGTATTCAATGGCAAGCCTTCAGTTTAGGATTGCCAACTAGCAGGCTCTCCTGGACAGGTATTATTTCAACCTCTGGGATTTTCTCAGATGTTTTGCTGAGGCCCGCCCTAGGACCAAACCATGGATTTTAATACTATTGTGAAAGAGGGTACTGTGGTAGCTAGAGCAATGCTCCAGGCTTCCTCGGATGCGACTGACTCGGCGGGCCGGTCTATAGCTTCTGCCATTTGTATGCAAAGGTGCTCGTGGCTCCAATCCTCCGGACTGTCCCAGGAGGTTACGCAGTACATACAGAACCTCCCCTTTGATGGGTTGGCCTTGTTTTCAGACCAGACTGATGTGAAGTTGCACGGACTGAAGGACTCGAGGGCCAAACTTCGCTCCCTGAGCCTTTATGCACCTTAGTCTTCTAAGCGTGAGTCACGTCCCCAGGCGCAGCAGCAGCCAAGGTTTCAGCCCAAGCCTTTCTAGCCCTATAGGCAACGGGACAGAAATATGGGGTCTACAAGAAGGAATCAGCCTCCTAGCTTGTCTTCAGCCCCCAGCAAGGGCCCCCCAGGAGGTCGGGCAACCAAAGGAGACATTTTTGATGGCGTGCCCGAGGGTGGTGCCCTGACTGTTCTCCTGGATCCATCCTGCCCCTTTCTAAACAGGCTAATGCCCTTCTATCCCCAGTGGGCCAAAATCACTTCAGACTAATGGGTCCTTGGGATAGTTTTGGGCGGCTGTGCCCTTCAATTTACATCTACCCCCCAACAACCTTCCCCCTCCGTCCCTCTCACAAGCAGGGACCCCTCTCATGAGCAATTCCTTGTACTGGAGGTGGACACCCTCCTCAGCCTGGGAGCAGTGGAAACGGTCCCTCAGGGTAGAAGAGGGAAGGGGTTCTATTTGAGGTATTTTCTCATCCCCAAGGTGAAGGGGGGAGGATCTGAGGCCCATATTAGACCTCCATCATGTAAACAAATACATCAAAATACTCAAATTTTGCATCGTCTCCCTAGCTTCCATAATCCCTTCCCTGGATCCAGGAGACTGGTATGGCGCTCTCGATCTCAAGGATGCATACTTTCATATATCTATCCTCCCCAGCCACAGGTGCTTTCTTCACTTCCTGGTGGCTGGTTCCCACTACCAGTTCACAGCCCTGCCCTTTGGCCTATCTTTGGCTCCGAGGGTGTTTACCAAGTGCATGGCTGTAGTGGCTGCCCACCTAAGATTAAAGGGTGTGAATATTTTTCCTTGCCTGGCAATTGGTTGATCAGAGGCAGGTCCAGGTCCCAGTGCAGGACAGCATGACCCTCACCTGCTCAATATGCCACAGCCTGGGGCTAGTCATAAAAGAACAGAAGTGTACATTAACCCTAGTGCAATGCATAGAGTTCCTTGGGGCTACTGTGGATGCTTCCCAAGCTAGAGCCTTCCTGCCTCAGCCATGCTTCGAGGTGATGGTCTCTGTCATCTCCCAGCTGCACCACTGCCCCACGACAACATCCAGGCATTGCCTGCAGCTGTTAGGCCACATGGCAGCCTGCACTCACGTAGTGAGACCAGCTTGCCTGAGGCTCAGACCGCTTCAGGCATGGCTAGCCTTGGTATATGTCCCAAGCAGACACCCACTGGACTGGGTGGTCACAGTTCCCCTGCCTGTCTTAGACTGGTGGCAGACTCGCCAGGCAGTGCTGAAGAGTGTTCCATTTGAGGAACTGGTCCCATCAGTTACCCTAATTTCCGACGCTTCGGACATAGGATGGGGAGTCCACATCAGTGCTAACCTAGGGAAGACAGAAGAGAGGCACCTGCACATCAGTGTGAAGGAGCTGAAGGCCATTCACTTAGCTTGCAAGATGTTCTTCCGATTCCTGACCGGCAGGGTGGTGTAGGTGCTGACGAACAAAACTGCAGCCATGTTTTATATAAACAGGCAAGGGGGAGTGTGCGCCTCAGCTCTCTGCAGTGAAGCTTTCTGTCTGTGGCACTTTGCTGTGAGGCACGATTTCCACTTGATGGCCTGTCACCTCCCAGGAGTGAGGAATGATGAGGTGGATTGCCTCACCAGGTCATTTCTTCCCCGCCATGACTGGTCGCTACACCCAGAGGTGGCATCTATGATCTTCCAGAAGTGAGGCATTCCACAAATGGACCTGTTCACATTGGCCTGGAACAGGAGGTGTCCAAGGTTCTGCCCTCTCTGGGATCGAGTGACCGGGTCGATTTCCGAAGCATTCCTCATGGAGTGGATGAGGAACCTCATGTACGCTATCCCACCCATTCCGCCCCTACTCAGGTTTCTGCTGAAAATAAAGAGAGACAGAGAAGAGGTTATACTAATTGCTCCAGCCTGGCAGAGACAGCACTGAATCAGCATGTTGCTGGACCTTTAGATTGCCCCACCTTTGGAGCTCCCAAGGTGGCATGACCTTTTATCTCAGGACTATGGTCACTTGTTGCACCCGGACGTGGACTCCCTGCACCTCACGGCCTGGAGGCTCTGTGGCTGACAGAAGGCAAGAGAGCCTGCTTGGTTCTGGTCCAGCAGGTTCTACTTGGTAGAAGGAAGCCTTCTAC
Source organism: Mesoclemmys tuberculata (assembly GCA_007922155.1). Classification (NCBI taxonomy): domain Eukaryota; kingdom Metazoa; phylum Chordata; order Testudines; family Chelidae; genus Mesoclemmys; species Mesoclemmys tuberculata. The sequence continues at coordinate 70,609,715 of ML675610.1, forward strand.
ATTGGTCACATATTGGGCTAAGTGGAGATGGTTTACCTGTTAGGCACAGTCCCGGGGTATCCCGCCCAGCCTCTCCCCTATACAGGCGATCCTGGTGTACCTGCTCCAACTCAAGCGCCATGGTCTGGCACTGGCCTCATTGAAAGTTCACCTAGTGGCCATTTCAGCTTTCCATCAGCTGCTAGAGGGGAGATCACTGTTCTCCTATCCCATGTTGATCAGGGTGGAGGGGGGTGGAGAGGCTTTATCCACAGGTCCACGACCCAGTGCCTCCCTGGGATCTCAACTGGGTCCCCTTGAGACTCACGGGGCCCCACTTTGAATCTATGGCTTAATCCCCTCTGCTCCTGCTTTCATGGAAGGTAGCCTTCCTGGTGACCATCATCTCAGCTAGGAGGGTCTCCGAGATTAGGACCCTGACCTTGGAGCCCCCCTTTACAGTGTTCTAGAAGGACAAAGTTTGATTCAAGCTGCATCTGGCCTTTCTGCCCAAGGTGATTACCCAATTTCATTATAATCAGGATATTTTTCTCCCCATGTTTTTTCCCAAACCTCATGGTTCGGAGGAGGGAGAGGAGATTGCACTCGCTGCACGTGAGATGTGCCCGGGCCTTCTACATCAAGTGTACAAAGCTGTTCTGGAAATCAACACAGCTCTTCGTCACAGTGGCTGACTGGATGAAAGACTCACCTGTGTCCACCAAGTGCATCTCTTCATGGATTACATTATGCGTCAAGTTCTGCTATGAGCAGACAAGGATGCTGCTCCCAGGAACCATCACAGCATACTCAACCAGAGCTCAAGCCTCGTCTACAGCCTTCTTGGAGAGACTGCCCATGCAAGACATCTGCAAAGCCGCCACATGGTCATTGGTGCATACCTTCACGTCCCAATATGCCATCGTCCAGCAGGCGAGAGAGGATGTGGGATTTGGGAGAGCGGTGCTGAGGGGAGCTCACTGGTAACTTCGACTCACTTCCAAAGGTTTTACTTGAGTCATCTATAGTGGAATGAACATGAGGAAGCACTTGAAGAAGAAAACAAGATTACTTACTGGTAGCTGCTGTTCTTCGAGATGTTACTCATTTCCCTTCCACAACCCACCCTTCGTCCCCGCTGCCAGAGTTGGCAGAAAGAAGGGACTGAGGTGGCGTAGGGCCGGCAGCACCTCATATACCGCAGCACGTGTGCAGGGCTCCAGGGGAAGTTGGAGCTGGCTCTATGGGATCTGCTAAGGGGAAAAAAGTTCCGGATAACTGTGCACGGGGGCGTGCACACACCTATAGTGGAATGGACATGAAGAACAACAGTTAGTGGTAAGTAACCTTGTTTTTCTTTGTTTTACAATGGCCATTCTTTCTTCCCACCCCGCAGACATAAGACTTCCTTTAAGTATTGAGATTTTAAGATAATTATCTTCCAGCAGCTTTAACTCTAGTGATTATGTAGAGAGGTCTACTGAATTGGTTAATGATGTATGTAGTGAATAAGCTTTTGAGATCAAAGTATCTTCCCTTAAAACTTCTGATTTTTTTATTTTGAAATGGTCAGTTTTTTTGCAGGTAATTGACTGTTAAGATGACACATGGTTATGTGTAGACTATAGTGTAAAAAGTCTATTCCTTTTGTCATCTGGTTTTTAGATGGCTTTTAACCATCAGGATGAAAAAACAGCTTTTGTTAGCTAAACACATGCCTATTCACAGTGTTAAGACCTCACTGTTTGTTATTTTTGTTCATAGATGATGCTTTCAGTCCCAAAATGTTAGTGATTCCTAGGCTTTAAAATTTCTAATTCATCCAAATTTCTAATTTCCTTAAGGTTTTTTAAGGTTGCTCAATAGAAAACACTTCCTAAAAAGCTGTTACTTCTAATGGTCCAAGAAAGGAAACTGAAATGTATTGATGAAATTAATATAGTCTATTCTTTCTGTTCTGTGAGCATTATCAAAAGGCTTTAATTTTATATCTTGCACAGATTTAGGGAGAGATGTCCTGCGGGTGGTAAGAAATGAAACTACTATGATACACTTGCCCATCTTATGAAATGTATTTCCAGTATGAATTCCTAAAGCAGGATACTCACTGGTCTTTAATTTCAAAGTCTTAGTTCAAAGTTTTGAGATTGGTTATATGCTGCAGCACCTTATTAGATATCTTTTGGGACTTAAGTCCAAGAAGTAGATTTTGGGTCCTTGGCTTAAATGTCTGTATACATGCATGGCTGACAGAAGAAAACTCAGCTGGAGAAACTCAAGGTGGTCTTGTGGTTAAGGTACAGGACTGTAGAGTCAGCTGATACAGGTTCTATTCATACAGACTTCTTATCTGATTTTGTGCAAGTCCCTGTGTTTGTTACATCAAGATTCAATGAGGTCAGAAATGCGTTCAGTCAACTGCAGAAAATTCAATCAAGTAAAAGACTCTCAAAATCAAAGTTCATGTCTCCCACAGAAATGCTCATCTATCATAGAATAGGATACTGTGTTGATGACTGGAGGGGGGAAATGATTAATAAATACTTTACTCCTTTGTGCCAGCATGCTGGTCCACTGGGTATGCTGCTGCTCTAAGTGAAGAACTGCTGTAATTTATAAGAAAAGATGCTCATGGTGACAGCGAAGTGTTGCATCAACCATTAAAGTGGGCTGAAGGTGGCAGGCCATAGCAGGAGAAGGTGCAAACACAAGCAAGGGAGTAGTCAAGAAGTTGCTTGCCTTGGTTGATTGTCATGTTATGCTACAAAAACATGGGAATGAGGTGGTCAGCATAAAAAAAATACATGCCAGAAATGAAAATGCAAGCACAAATGTATCTTTGTAATCAGATTAACTTCAATCTAGGTTTTGTTTTCTAAAATGGTGAGTTAGAGAATGAAGAAGAGATTAGTGGGAAATACTTTTGAGCCAGTATTAGTTTACACTAGATAGCTACACAGAATGGTCATGTGCTTAAGCTGTGTTTAATGACATATATTTTATGCAGGGCTTTGAAAAATTAAGTTGAATAGATGGAAACTTGGCTATAATTTGCCTGTGGGGGCTGTTAAATTCAAAAGATACTGGTATGAAATGCTCCTCAGTATATGGGAGACGGAGAAATGACGTGCTTCTCCCATTTCTTACGGAGGGTCTGAAAACTGCTTTTAATGCTTTTGTGAAAGCCATGCAGTTGACACTGCTGCAGATGCCAGCTCTGGGATATAGGTGAGGTGCCTTGCAACCCCAGAACTGTTCTGAGACAGTTTCATTATTAGGTCCTGGTGCACATTAATACATTGATTTAACATTCCTCCTGCTGCTGCAAAAGGCTCTGCTTCATCACAGTCCTCTGTTTTCTTTGGCACGTCTGGTCTCCGAATCCTTTTCCTCTGTTTGGAGTAGTTTATTTAGTTCAAATTTACTTTCAAGCTTCCGTGGCCAGTGGGAACTTCCTTGCCATTATGGTTGTGGATGTGACTTAGAAATGTCACCAGAGAGTAACTGATGCAGTGGCATGTATCTTAGTATGCAGGCAGCCTGGAAGAGGGGGTCTGATCAGTCATTTCCCTCTCATGGTTCTGCTGCGGCAGTACTGGCAGGGGTTGATGCACAATCCTCTGCTCAGGTAGGAGGGGGCTGAGTGTGTTCTCCCCTGGAACATATCACAGCCAATCAGAAAAAGGGGCAGTGGCTGGGAAGTAGGGAGGAGTCCCCAGCTTTCTGGTATGTGGTGGTGATTGTCCCCCCATTAGCCTATCAAATGACTTGTGTGCTGGATGGCCTCTGTGATGACGACCATAAGGAGGGGAAGAGTTATGTTGGGGCACTGGTGTCGGGTATGCCTAGAGCCTGGATTACCTTAAACTGGCCCGATTGTTTGGGGCATCCAGACAAATAGGAAGAAACAGAAAGATAGTTGGAGATGAAAGAAGTATCTAAGGCTTTTTCTACACTAGCACTTTTGTCGGTAAAATTTTGTTGGTCGGAGTGTGAAAAAAACCACCCCCTGACTGACATAAGTTTTACCTACAAGTGCTGGTATGGACAATGCTATGTCAGTGGGATATGCTCTTCCGCCAGCATAGCTACCGCCTCTCTTCTGTAGGCATAGAGTGGCTACATGGGAGGCCTTAAAGTGGCACAGCTGCAGTGGTACAGCTGTGCCTGTGTAAGGTCTCTAGTGTAGACAGAGCCTAAGAGTGCTTAGCATCTTCAGCATTTTGATTGTATGTTTGTTTATTCAGACTGGTGCAAAGACTGCATTTTTTTCACGTGGCTGGGCAGTGACTATCACATGTGGGCTCCTCCCTGACTCCTGCAGGCTTTGGCTTAACGACCCAGTTTGCACTTAAGATTTGAGTAGTGTGGATGGTGAAGTAATAACCACTTTCTGGTTACTTTTTTCAATAACTTTTTTCAGAACTCTGTTCAAAGGCTATGTGGTATCAAATGAAAAATGTTTCCCTTACATTTTAAACTCGCTTAAAATCACATGCATGCCTTATAAACTGAACATGTCACTTTCACAACAATCATATATGAGCTAGCAAAGTTGTCAAGGCTCTTTTCCATAGTAACATGTCAAGCAGCCATGATTTCCCAAGAACAAGTTCCATAGAGGCCCAGGGTTTTGCATAGCAAAACTTTCATCTTTGTGAAGTGTTGTGAAGGAAATGGACTTTGATTTACTATGTATGCTAGAAAGTTTTAAAACTAGTTCTTAATATTTTGTCCCAAGAGACCTCATATTGTCCATGCTTCAGAGTTGTTTGTATGGAAGAGAATGTTTTGTGTTTCAACACAGAAATTAGAGATGAGGGAACTTCCACCATTGCCAGGTTATTTCCTTGTTGATGGTGATGCAAGATTGATTCTCTTTAGAACAACTTTTGATCTTGTTTTAATATAAAAGTTCATTTATAAGTAGTTTATAAAGGTTTAACATAAGAATAGATATTTTAATAAGTGGTTAATCAACTGTCAGAGTCCAACAGGTCAGTAGGTTGCTTATAGCCATCTGTGTCATCTACTATTGATGCACTTAAACCATCTATAACATACTACTCATTTCTGTTGTATGCTTATAACATCTATGATTTATAAGATTTATAAACTATAAATAGAATCTTAAGTTACCATGTGATGCAATATTCTACTGTTTTGTCCAATATACTAGTAAATATCCTACCTAAGCAATGGGCCAAATATACTGCACATGGTATAGTGGTCTTTGTGCTCTAATCTCTGTACTCAGTTTAACATCAACAGGCTTGCTAGTCTCCTCCTTATGCAAGTATGTGATCATATCCACTACTCAGGATGTGATCAACTCTGAAGTACTTTTCTGGCTACACTCCTGGTTCTGTCGTTGTATGAATATAATATACAGTGTTATGCATATTCTTCTTCGAGTGATTGCTCATATGCATTCCACTTAGGTGTGTGCGCACCCTCGTGCATGGTTCCTGGACAACTTTTTCCCCTAGCAGCCTCTGTAGAGGCCGGTCCCGGCGCTCCCTGGAGGCTGCGCTCATATAGCGATACATAGGGCGCCGCTGGCCATGTAGACCCTCAGTTCCTTCTTTCCGCCCATGACGGTCACTGGAACAATTCTTGCTGCCCTCAGGTATTATTCCCCTTTTCTTATTGTATTTAGTTAGTTAGCAATTCTCCCTGAACTTAGTTAGCTTAAGTTGAGTTAGGAATTAGTTCAGTTACGATAAGGGAGCCTTCAGGCCCAAGCAACCCCGCCATGCTGGGCTCACCAGGGTTCAAACCCTGTACTGGCTGCGGGAAGGCTTTCCCAGTCAGTAACCCTCACGAGCGCTGCCTCAAGTACCTGGGTGAGCAACATCGGAGGGATCGGTGCCATATACGTAAGGCCTTTAAGCCGAGGACTCAGAAGGAGAGGGAGTTTTGGCTTAAGGCCATTCTGATGGAGTCTGTGCTGTGCCTGGCATCCGAGCCACCCCGGACTTCATAGGCACAGAGCGTTTCGTTGGTGCAGAGCGCTCCACTGGCACCACGGGCGCCTCTGCACTGGACATCTCTGGTGCCAAAGAAGAAGAAATGCCACCAGCACGTGGAGCACTCTCCCTCCCCTTCACTGCAGGAGCAGCTGGGGTCGAGTCCCGAGGTGCTGGAGCTGCGGGAGCAGCCTCCGGCACCGATAGAGAGGGAGCCTCTCCTGACTCCTGGGAGTAGGGCAGCCCCTATCCAGGACCCTTCCAGGCCAGAGGCGTTCGAGGCGGCTCGAGCCTTGTTGGCCTTGCCCAGGCCTCCAGCCTTCCCTCAGCTGAGAGAGAGAGGACCTGTGTCCCGGGGCAAACCCGCGATGGGTGTCCCCGGAGGGTTGGGCGCGCCCAGCACTGGAACAGCCGCCCACCACCCAGCACCAGAGAATTGAGCTGGATAGCTCCTCTCCCTCCTCATCTTCCGACGACGATTCATCTTGGCATCAGTCCTGGTTCTCAAGATGGCACTGTTCCAGATCGCCATCACCCGCTGACCGTCCTCGCCGTTCGGACTCCGACTCGGCACTGAGACATCGCTCCTGGCACCATTCACCAGCACTGGGAAAGAGACGATGGAAATCTTTGGTCCCGCGGCACTGTTCTTCGTCATTGTCTGCTTCACCAACACGCCGGCGCCTCTCCAGATGGCACCACCGTTCTTTGGGATCATCTGGTAGTGGGTCTCGAAGCGGCTCTTCCTGGTGGCACCGCTAGCACCGTTCCCCTGGCTCGGGTTCCTGGAAGGCCTAAACCCGGGATGAGGTATAGCCCCCAGCACTGGGTTGGCCTGAGCCCCCTTGGCAGTGGCCATATTGGGGCCCTTGGGGAACACAGTTGGGGCAGGGAACTACATCAACCCCTGCCTCGGTTGCTCAACAGGCTCCCCCGCAGGCACCATCGGTGCAGGAAAGGGACCGCTCCTCCGGAGAGGAGTCGGACTCTGGGGAGGGCCCCTCAACAGGACCTCGCTGCCCGTCCTCTTCTTTGTCACCGGACGAGGCGGCCTTCAGGGATCAGGGGGCTCCTCTCATTGATTTCAGGGCCCACCAGGAGCTCCTGTAAAGGAGCTTGACTTGGATGTCAAGGTGCTGGAGGAGAAGGTGGACCCCCTCTTCGGGCTGTGTGGGGACCCAAGGCCCTTCCAGGGTAGCCCTCCCGGTTCATGAAAGGGTGTTGCGCCTGGCCAAGGTGGTCCGGCAAACCCCTTCCTCAGTTGCCCCAACCTCCAAGGGCACCGAGAAGAAATACTACGTGCCAACCGAAGGGCATGAGTATCTCTTTACCCACCCAGCCCCGGGTACTCTGGTTGTGGATGCTGCCAACCAGAAGGCGAGACAGGGGGCTCAGAGCTCCACTCCTAAAGACAAAGAGGGCAGGAGACTAGACCTCTTCGGTAGAAAGGTCTACTCCACAGGGGCACTCCAGTTTAGGGTGGCTAACCACCAAGCCCGCTTAGGGAGGTACAATTTGAACCTTTGGGACTCCATGCGTAGGTTCTCAGAGTCCCTGCCCCAGGACCAAGTTGCGGACTTTACCGCGGTCTTGGAGAAAGGACTGACTGTTGCCAGTGTGGCCCTTCAGACACGGCCAGCAGGGCAATGGCCTCTGCCATCGCCACGCATCGTTCAGTGTGTCTTCAGTCCACAGGGCTGTCCCAGGAGGTGCAGCACTCCATACAAGATTTGCCCTTCGACAGGAGAAGCTGCATGCCCTCAAGAATTCGAGGGCCACCTTGCATTCCCTGGGACTGTATACCCCTCAAGCGGCGAGGCAACAGACCCACCAGCAGCTGCAGTGCCCCCCACAGCAGCAGCAACCTAGGCCACTGCCTAGGCCTCTCCCCCCCCGCAAGGGGTAGGGACAGGAACAGGGGTTTCAGGCGATGCAACCGCTCCGTGTCGTCCACCGCTTCCCAAAAAGGACACCCCCAGGGCTCCAAAGGGTCAGTTTTGACGGTGCGCCCGAGGGTGGCACCAGTACCTTCCCCCTGGATTCGCCCCTAGCCTTCTGAAACAGGCTGAGGCCGTACCCCAACCTGTGGCGGGGCATCATTTCGGACTGCTGAGTTTTGGACACCGTGCGCTGGGGTTACGCACTCCAGTTGGTGGCTTCCCCCCCATTCACTCCCTTCCCCGTCCATCTTCAGGGACCCATCTCATGAGCAATTACTCCTCCAGGAGGTCCAATCCCTCTTCCACAAGGGGACCACAGAAGCGGTCCCACCGCTCAAGGTGGGGAAGGGGTTCTACTCGAGATACTTTCTCATCCCCAAAGCCAAGGGTGGCCTCAGGCCTATACTGGACCTGCGCAGATTAAACAGGTTCATAAAGAAACTGAAGTTTCCCATAGTGTCCTTAGCGGCCATTATCCCCGTCCTGAATCCAGGAGATTGGTTTGCCACCCTTGACCTGAAAGATGCGTACTTTCATGTCTCCACCCTTTCTGCCCGCAGGCGCTATCTCATGTTCATGGTAGCTGGTGGCCACTATCAGTTTATGGCCTTGCCCTTTGGCCTTTCATCCTCCCCCAGGGTGTTCACCAAGTGTGTGGCAGCGGTGGTGGCCTACCTGAGGTGTAGAGAGGTCCAGATATTCCCCTACCTGGATGACTGGTAATAAGGGTCAAGTCCAGGTCTCAGGTGTATGAGGCGGTCTCCGTCATCCAGACCATCTGCAACAGTCTGGGGCTGCTCATCAGCGAGCAGAAATCGAGACAGTATTGGTTCAACATGCTGCAGGACCTCTCTGTCACCGCGCCAATCAAGCTTCTGAAGAGGCCGGACTTGCTCTCCCATAACCACGGTCGCCTGCTGCACCCCAACCAGGACTCCCTGCACCTGACGACCTGGAGACTTTCTGGCTGACAAAGGTGGAGAGAGCCTGCTCGGCGCAGGTTCAACATGTTCTGCTGGGTAGCAGGAAACCCTCTACGCAGATCATGCACGGGGCCAAGTGGAGGAGGTTCACCTGCTGGACAGAGTTGCGGGGCATAACCCCCGGTATGTCCCCCGTGCAGGCCATCCTCAAGTACCTGTTGCAGTTTAGGTTCCAGGGATTAGCGCTAGCCTCCATTAGGGTGCACCTAGCAGCCATCTTGGCTTTCCATGAGCCGTTGGAGGAGCAGTCCTTGTTCTCCCACCCTATGTTGTTGAGGTTCCTCAAAGGGGTTGAGAGGCTTTACCCGCAGGTCCATGTCCCGGTGCCTCTCTGGGATCTCAACCTGGTCCTCGCTAGACTGATGGGGCCCCCCTTCGAGCCCTTGGCCACCTGCCCCCTGCTGATCCTGTCTTGGAAGGTGGCCTTCCTCGTGGCCATTATCTCAGCTAGGAAGGTCTCTGAGCTAAGAGCATTGACCTCGGAGCCCCCATACCGTGTTCTTCCAGGATAAGGTACAGCTGAGACCACATCCAGCTTTCCTTCCTAAGGTAGTCTCCCAATTCCATTATAACCAAGATATTTTCCTCCCCATGTTTTTTCCTAAACCACACGTGTCGGAGAAGGAAAGGAGATGACACACCCTGGATGTGAGGAGAGACCTCGCCTTCTACATAGAGAGGACGAGACCTTTCCAGAGGACCATGCAACTCTTCGTTGTGGTGGCAGACAGGATGAAGGGGTCCCTGGTGTCCACGCAGTGCATCTCCAGATGGGTCACCGCCTGCATCAGGTTCTGCTATGAGTGCGCAGGCATCCAGCTTCCTGGGGTCATGATGGCGCACTCAATGAGGGCCCAGGCTGCGTCAGCCGCCTTCCCGGGACGGGTCCCCCTGGACGACATCTGCAAGGCTGCTACCTGGTCGTTGGTCCACACCTTCGTCTCGCATTACACCGTCGTCCAGCAGTTGAGGGAGGATGCAAGAGTCGGCAGAGCCGTGCTGGGAGCAGCTCACTGTTGACTCCTACCCACCTCCAGGTATGGCTTGTTAATCATCTAAGTGGAATGCATATGAGCAATCACTCGAAGAAGAAAACATGGTTACTTACCAGTAACTGTTGTTCTTCGAGATGTGTTGCTCATATCCATTCCACTCCCACCCTCCCTCCCCGCTGTCGGAGTCAGCAGAAAGAAGAGACTGAGGGTCTGCATGGCCAGCGGTGCCCTATGTACCGTGACATGAGCACGGCACTCCAGGGGGCACCAGAGCTGGCCCCTACAGAGGCTCCTAGGGGAAAAAGTTGTCTGGGAACCGTGCACGAGGGCGCGCACACACCTAAGTGGAATGGATATGAGCAACACATTTCGAAGAACAGCAGTTACTGGTAAGTAACCATGTTTTTTTAATGGTGCCTTTTTTATAGATAGGATGGCCTATCTTTTATACGGGATTGAATTCTTTTGTCAGCTCTCACTTGAAGGATTAATAGAAAAGACAACAGGAAGTCTGCAGAGAGAAGCAGATATTTCAGGAATAGACTATTGATTTTATTTTCTTGTTCCCTTTATATGAAATAATCCATTTGACATCTCTTGGTTGTATAATCTCTACAGAATCTGTGCCATATCGTGAATCCAGGAAGCTAGACAAAAGTTCATATAAGGTTTTCAAAGTATTATTTGAAGACTAATGTAGTTGAATACAGCGTTACTGGTTATGGGCCATTTAGCAGGCTTGCTCACATTAATGTGATGAGATCATTTCCCACAGTATTGTCTATTCTATGCAACAGAATTTTCTTTTACTCAAAAAAAATTAAGTCTAGAAACTCTGAAGACAAAAGCCAGTTGATAGATTGACGTCTGAAAAATGCTTCTTTTCTCCTCATATCACCTGTAGAAACTGTGGCCTTGCTTTGACTAGAATTTAAGCTGTGGTAGAATGTTAGCTTTCTTGTTGTAGCTAATGCATTCTAAAAGTTTAGGATAGACAAAGTGTATTTCCCATTTTAGCACGTTGGGTTAAAGGCTATGGAGGAGGATAGGCTTGTCTACACTAGACTTTTAAAACATGTCAGGTATCATTCATTTTCTAACATGCTAACATTACACTTTTAAAATCTAGTCTAGACAAGTCCTATATGGAATACATACGGCTGGTTATTTATGATGGCAAAAATTGTGAAAGCCATAATTTTGGTTGGGGGTGGAAGAAAAAGCCCATTCTGAACTCATGGTAAACTTACATGAGAAATTATGTCTGCAGCATTGTCACTGTGTTGGTCATAGGATATTAGAGAGAGAAGGTGGATGAGATAATACTTTTTATTGGACCAACTTCTGTTGATAAAAGACAAACTTTTATGCTTACACAGAGCTCATTTGAAGTAAGCTCAAAAGCTTGTCTCTTTCATCAACGGAAGTTGGTCCAATAAAAGATATTACCACATCCATCTTGTCTCATGGGTTATTATGAGCACTCAAGTATCCTTTTGTTTTATAATAAATTGTTTTAAACTAATCCAGATTGTGTCCATGCATTGGTCACTGCATTGGTGCCTCCTGCTGGCCATCTTGGAGATTAGCTCTGCCAGTTGGTGTACCCTCTTCAAGTGATGCCTCTCTCATTGTTAGCAGGAGGATTTAGAGTGTGGGGCGATCCTAAAAACTGCTGTTGTGGTGGTCCGCTGTAAAGGAATTTCCAGGGAAAGCAAATTGCCTTTCTTTGAAAGGACACGGATACAGCCTTCCGATCAAGATATGATACACAAGCTATGATACTTTGAAAACAGATACATTTATTTCGAAGTTAGTGGTTACATAGGAAGAAAAAGCTAGAAATAGAATATACTTAATACACTAATTAATCTTATACATTAATAACACTATATTATATATTAATCAACAATAATATACTTAACACTATTAATCGAGCAATATTATACTTAACATTCTATATAAACCATTTAAACTATATTTAAACCATCTATCATCCAGCAAGCATGGACCAGGTGAATGCTCAGACCACAGGCATTCAACTTTATTTACATTCAGACTCAGGTGGCCTTTTACTTACACAGACTTTAAAAACCCTCTGTTCATCAGGGAAGGACCTTCAGTTCTGTGCAAAAACTGACACTAGGATTACCTTAGGCTTAGACACAGAGCAGGGACTCAGTCAGCCTGTTTGTCCAAAAACTAAAGCACACCTTGGCTTCAGTGATGCATGCTGCTGCAGCTATCGCAAGTCGTCTTAAGCTCCTCTTCTGGGTCTGCTCTTCTCTGTGATTCTCTTCAGGTGTTCAGCTCTCTTTCTGTCAATTAAGCTCTCTACAAAGCTTAACCTGCTAGCTGCTGGTTTTATATAGAGTTTGGTCATCCAAGCTCAGCCAATCAGCTTAAAGGTCACTCGGAAGGGAGGGGTTATGTAAGAGGAAAAGGGGGTTAAATGAGGTGCCCCTGCTAATATGCTAATTAGGCTGTGCCTGCTATGTTAATTAGGTTCTGGTGTAAAAACACTCTAAGCCAATGTTACTTAGTATGCTGATGAGTCCTGCCTTCTATGCTATTTTTCCTCACCTATGCTAATTTATGCATAAAGAAAAAGGGTGGGGGAGGGAGTTTCATGGAAAAGAGAGGGGTTACGCATGGAGAAAAGGGAGAGGAAAGGTGTTACGTACAAGGAAGGGGAGGGGTTGGAGGAAAAAGGGAATCTTCTTCTAACTGCCATTCTCAACTGTCATTTGTTGGATCCTTTCATTCACTGGACAACACATTTTTTTTCGAAAGTGTTGCTTCCTCAGAAATTTTTTTTGATTATGCTAGACCACTTGAAGCTGAATACAAATATAATTTTGGACTACTTGTATCACATAGGAATTTGGAGAAACAAGAAATTGACTTTAATTGAATGTAATGCGTTTAATCGCATAACGGAGCTGACGCTTTGCAATAGTTCAACTGAGCTAAAAATGTTTTGTTGATGATTTTCATTTGTACTCAGTGTCTGAGGCTTCTCATTTAAGTGTCCAACAATAATCAGCCAGAATTGATGGATTCCAGTTGCCCTGATACCGTTTTTCTATGATCACAATGTCCTGATGAAACCTTTCACCATGCTCGTCACTGACTGCACCAAGATTTGCAGGGAAGAAGTCTAAATGCGAATGCAGAAAATGAGTCTTTAGTGACATGTTGCACTTCATGGTTTTGTATGCTTGAAGCATGTTGTCAACCAGCTGCACGTAGTTTGGTGCTCTGTAGTTGCCAAGAAAATTTTCAACAACATCCTTGAATGCCTTCCATGCGACTTTTCTCCAGCCCTCCTAGAAGTTCTTTGAACTGCCTGTCATTGATGACCTGTTTGATTTGTGGACCAACAGAAATGCCTTCCTTAATCTTGGCATCAGGTATTCCGGGAAACATCTGTCTCACATATCAAAATCCTTCAATTTCCTTGTTCATCGCTTTCACACAATTTTTCATCAGTCCAAGTTTTATGTGAAGAGGAGGCAAAAATATCTTTGTCAGGTCTACAAGTGGTTCATGTGCCACACTTTTCTGCTCTGGAACCAACTGCTTACGGAGTGGCCAGTCCTTTTTAATGTAATGAGACTCTTTAGCACGGCTGTCCCATTCACAAATGAAACAACAATACTTGCTGTATCCGAGCTGCATTCCTAGTAGCAGCGTGACTACTTTCAGATCATCACAGATGTCCAGTTGTAGTTGCTGTACTGTATGTGTTTCAAGAAAACTTCCATATTTCCATAGATTTCTTTCATGTGTACTGCATAGCCAATTGGTATTGAAGGGTGGACATTGCCGTTGTGTAACAACACGGCTTTCAGGCTTAACACTGACGAATCAGTAAAAATACGCCATTGTTGTAGGTCTTGCTAGCAACCCAAAGCAGTGAACAGCCCATCAATGTCAGTGCAGAAACACAGATTATCAACCTGACCAAAGAATTGTGTCAAATCTTCTTGGCGACTGCGAAAGACAGAAATGTTCGTGCCTGGTGACAGCAGACCCCATCCTTGCAGTCTTGAACCCAGTTATTCTGCTTTTGCCTTTGACAAATCCAAATCCCTGACCAGATCATTTACCTTAGATTGAGTTATCAGATGAGGCTCACTCGACGTAAATGGTTCATAATCTGGATCAGTGTCGTTTTCCATTCCTGGCTGGTGCATCATGGCATCTTCATTTGCCTCCTTCAGGCTCCATGTCTCTGGTGGCTTCTGTACTGAAAGACTGTCGTCATGTGGCACAGGTCTCATGGCTGAAGGGAGATTGGGGTATTCAATCGATTTCTTGTTTTTAGCAGAGAACCCATACACATTGGTCAGACAGAAGTAACAGTCTGTCACATGAACCTTCTGCTCTTGCCATATCATCGGGACAGCGAACAGCATTGACTTCCGAGTACCTCTTAGCCAAGCTCTAAGGTCAACAGTGCATGTTGTGCAACAAATGTGAGGAGCCCAGGCTTTGTCCTGATCACCAATTTTGTAACCAAAGTAGAGCTCATACACTTTCTTAATATGTGCAGTAATGCTCCATCTTTGAGGTTTAAGCGTATGTTCACCACAAATGTAATGGAACGTATCGCGGCTGTTGTGACATTGGCGAGATGTTTTTCTATCACGAATCCTCCTGAAAATACAATTGCTTTATTATTGTGAGTACACATAATATGCTACGCGCATAGAGCATGCACATCAACATGAATGCAAACTGATATAAACGCAATGAATAGAACGGTGTGTGCAAAATGCTTTTATAGCCTTTCTAAAACCTGTCCTGCCAGCATCCGCCCTGCCTAAGCCTTAGCATTCCCACTGCATGTTGTGTGGCCTGTACTAGGTGCAGTGTCACTGCATACCCTGGCATGTTTGGACACAAGATAGAAAACTTTTCAGCTTACATTGTAGGCAACATTTTAATAGACTTAAATTATGAATTGAAATAACAAAGATAGGCGATTTCAAAAAAAGGTACGTGATAGGGAAATGTCATGGTGATTTTCGTAATCAACAGCCCAAAATCCATAAGATGCTCCCAAATGTATTCAGGAAGCAAAATCTTTGTTGTCCAGTGTTACTAATCCCTACCTAAATGAAACCTTTATTTTAAAACTATTCACTACTTTTTAATATTAGAAAATGTTTTGATACTGACACCACTCTTTAATTACCCAACCAACCAAATTATTTTCAGAATTTTAATCCCCTTCCAAGGTTTTTCTGCAAGCATTTATCTCAACATTCTTTTCAGCAGTTTAGACAATTGAGACAAAATATTTGGCTACACTGTCGTCCTCTCATCCCGTGTCTCTCCGGAACTGCAGCATCTCTCCATGGCTCAGCCCTCCAGTCAGGTCACCATCCATGTTTCCCCCTTCCAGAGTTACCTAAAGTCCTTCTCTGCAAACAGTCCCAGGCAGTCTTCTCCTGTGCTGCCCTACTTGGGCCATTCCCTCAGTGGCCAGTAGGGGAACCCAGGCCCACCCTTGTTAGATGAACCACTTAGTTCTTAATGAGGCCCCTCCCTTGTTTTGTTTGGGTTGGGTTTAGGTACAAACTCTCAAGGCTTAATTAGATTATTGAATTAAACAGTTTATTAATGGGGGACACAGCTAGGGTAGGGGTAAGGGTCACTTGAGGATTGATAACATAGAGATGAACTCAGAGTCCTTTCCCAACATAAGAACTTGTATCCTGGGCTTGGGGTCTTATATACTCAGGATCTTTCTTCGCCCACACAGGGTGCTGATACTGACTCCAGGGATGACTCCAGGAGATCAGAAACCCAGGCAGAGATGGTCCTTGATGTCGTCTGGATCCAGGTAAGTGTATCTGTCTTCAGCGTGGGACTGTTCCTTGTCTCTCTTCCCTGGAGACCAGCTAGTGCTGATGTTGCTGCTCCTAACTGCCACTGGGGTGGACAGTTGTGTGTGCTGGTAAGACTGTCTCCAGGGTCTGTCCTCTAGTAGGTGACTTCTGGGTACTCATCTGGCTCTGCCAATTGACAGAGAAAACAACAGAACACCACTAGCCATCACCTACAGCCCCCAACGTAAATCTCTCCAACACATCATTAAGGATCTACAACCTATCTTAGCAGATGATCCGTCACTCGCTCAAGTCATGGGAGGCAGACCTATCCTTGCTTACAGACAGCCCCCCAACCTGAAGCACATACCGGCAGCCATACACCATTGCCGTACACCGGCAACAAGAGCAGGAAGCCAGGGACCTATCCCTGCAACAAACCCCGCTGCCAGCTCTGCCCCACACATCGACTCTAGTGACACCATCACAGGTCCTAACCACACCAGCCACACCATAAGGATTTCATTCACCTGCACATCTACTAATGTAATATGTGCCAGCAAAGCCCCTCTGCCATGTACACTGGCCAAACCGGACTGTCACTATACAAAAGAATAAATGGACACAAATCAGACACAAAAAATGGGAACACCCATAAACCAGTTGGAGAGCACTTCAGTCTCCCAGGACACTTTGTAGCCAGCTTGAAAGTTGTCATACTTCAACAAAAAAACTTAAAAAACAGACTTCAGAGAGAAACTGCAGAGCTAGAACTAATCTGCAAACGTGACTGTCAGATTGGATCTGAATAGGGACTTGGAATGGTTCTCTCATTGCAAGAAGTAATTGTCACTGTTCACACATTCTCACCTTCTAATCAATGATTGTAAATAGGCCTCAGCTACTGTAACTGTATGGACTTTGCTATTACCTACCCCACCCATTGTTGTGCCTTCCCCTTGACTGTGCGCGCGCACACGCACACAAACACACACACACACACAAAAAAAACCTCATCAGATTCCATTCGCTGCATCTGAAAGCATTTGAAAGCTTATGCTTTCAAAAAAATAAACGTTAGTCTTTAAAGTGCTACAAAACTCTCGTGGCTTTTGCTGTATACAGACTAACACAGCTACCCCTCTTGAACTTTTCACTGTTGAATTCAATGAGGCTCATCTTTTCTATTGTAGATGACAGTGTTTGCTCTAACATGGTTGTATCTTTACCCAATCTCCTTATCTTTGCAGCCAGGCTATTCACATTCATTGAATTCTTCAAGCCCAAACCTAGTTCTAGGCCTTCTATTACCTTTACAGATAGGTCTCACTTCTGTAGGGCCCTATTAAGCTGTATGGTACCTTTTATCCAGTTCTCCCATCCCACAAGTGCAGTGCCTACATTAGGCTGGCACCTCTTTTGGATCGTGACCACCGAGACTGGTAAGGGCAGCCTTAAGGTAATTAACTGATATTTGGGCTGAGATAGAACCTTTTTCTTCTATAACTGACTAATTTTTATAGGTCCTATTTTGTTCATTATTGGTTTCCCTAGAACTGTTACCTCTTTCTGAAATCTCAGGGCATACAGACTGGTGACTGTCCAAATATTTTGCCCAAATGGGAATAATACACCTACAGAAGGTATTGTAACTGATAGGGTTCTCATCCCTTTTACAGAATTGGGTTCGATAACATCCTACTATTTCCATGGGTTCTGAGAGTCCGTGACAGGAAATAGTGGATTCATATTAATCACTTCCCATGTATATCTTGACCAGTATATTGGTCGCATTTGCTACTAAACCTAGGGTGACATTAATATCACACCTTGATATAACAACTGATGGTAATTGCACATATAGATATGCACATCTTGACCCTTCTATTCCCCAGGTGCTTCTATACGTTACTAATTGATGGAATGTCTTTTCATCGGGGTATACCAACTGCATCTTCCAGAACTTCCGAGGGCTTGTAAGAACCTTTGACCATTATGTGTACCTGCTTTGACCATTATTTGTACCTGCTTTGTTCCTTGGTGTGATCTCATGTTACCCACAGCTAAACCTGATAGATTTCGAATCCTAGCCTGTCACCCAATTTGGCATCTGGCTTTGTTTGCTGTGACATAAATATCTACCTCTCTTCTATTAGACCCAGGCATCAATTTTCTATTTTGAAGGATATTTTCCTCTCTTAGGGGTGGATTTATTAAACGGCACAAGTAAAACCTGCCCGATAACACTTCCAACCCTTGAATAAGATTACATTTCACAATGATAGCAAGTATAGCACCAACACTTATGACACAACTCTTCATCTTAACCTATACAGATAAAAGTGGACTCTTGGAGGTTCCTATAATGTACAGATAAACAACAAAATTAGGATATCTCCACACCCTTAGTTTGCTTTCCCTTCCATGTTTTCAGTTGCCTTTTTTCCACAGTGGTCGAACAATTCTAACTTGTAAACAGTAGGTCCAGCCTTGTTTGAAACACAAACTGGTCCCACGAACTGAGGACTTAGAGGATGACCTTTCTCAGAAAAGTATCAGAAGAATACCTGGTCTCCCACATCCCATTTGATTGGTTTCAATCTATTTGCCAACCATTTGTCCATCACCTGAATATTGTGATGTAACTGATAGGCCACCTTTTTTGAACTTCTGAGATGTGCAACATTATTTTTTACATGCATTTCCCCACCTTCAAGGAGGGCTGGAAATCGTCTGGAGGGACACCCGTGTGCACCCACCACATTTAGGGCGTCACCATGGTCCTACCCAGAAGGACCTGGTGGGGAGTGAACCCATGCACTCCCACTGTTGATCTTATAGCTATGAGTATTATAGGAAGTCAGAGATCCCAATCACTTCCTGCATCATGTACTATCTTCTGCAATCAAGCCTTTATGGTACGATTGGATCTTTCTACTAGGCCTGACGATTGCGGGTGTCCCGCTATGTGGAATCTTTGTCTGATTCTGAAGGCTATACATAGATTCCTTACCACCTCTGTGGTGAAGTGGGGTCCCCGGTCAGAGTCGATCACTTTGGGAATTCCATATCTTGAAAATGCCTCATTCACCACTATCGTCACAGTTATAATAGTGGTGGTGTTTGATGTTGGATACTCTTTCACCCACTTGCTAAAGTGGGCGATGGCAGATAGAGCGTACCATTTATTTTGATCTGTGGGAGGCAAGGGGCTGGTGAAATCTATTTAGACTCGTTCCCAGGGACTGATGATTGCTTGATGTCGCAAAGGACCCTTCACAACTTTTTGATCTGCATTCATGTGGGTGCAATTCAGGCACTGATTGATATGCCTTTCTGTATCTTTCCTTAGATCAGGCCACCATGCCACTTGATTTATTCTGTCCATAGTTCGTTCTTTGGAGAAGTGTTCTTGTTCGTGAGCTATTTTGACCAGATCTTTCCTCATACAGGAGGGAGCAATTAATCTTCATCTCCCATCTGGAAGTGCTCTGTCTATGACAAAAGCTAGTCCATTTTTATTCTTGTAGAACCATTGACCTCTCTCTTCTCCTTTGCTTAGAAGGTTCTGTATCTCTTGTTTGTAACTCTAGCAGTCCTTCAGGAATTTTACCTTTGTTCATCTTTACTGCATCAACGGGGTCTCTCATTGGATTGGAGCCTTCCATATAATTTCTTCCCTTAACCCAGTCACCTCTTTTGCTAAGGCATCTGCCTTGCTGTTCAAAACTGCTTCATTTTGATCTCTTTTCTGATGGGCCTTCACTTTGTGTATTCTCTTGCCCATTCCCAGGCCTGATGCATGAAGGCACTGTATTTTACCAACTTCCCATCAGCAGTTCTCATTTGGTGCTCCTTCCAAACAGGAAGTCAATCCACCAGGGCCTTTACAACCCAGTCAGAGTCTGATGCTATCCACAGGTCCACATCTTGTTCTTTTTTTAACACAGTGAGAATTTCAATGACTTCTGTAGCCTGAGCTGATGGTGGTATGACCCGTCCTTGTAGTATCTTTTCATCTTTGGCTCGGTAGGCAGCGTAGCCTGCCTGTGGTTTACTTTCTACATAAATGCAACTCCTGTCTGTAGCCCAGATCATGAAGTTGTTTTCTTTGGCCTCTTCTAGTGACGTTCCAACTTCGAATGGAGACCTTGCATTGCTGGAAACCTCCTCAGGCAGGGGGCATTTGTGATCTTCATCATTGGCCAACAATACATAAGGAGTTAAGATCTCATGGGACAACTTACTTATAACAATCTCATGGTTCAATAGCGTCAGTGTCCAGTTGGCAAGTCTCGGATTCGATACCCAGCCTTGGTTTGCAAGATGTACCTTATGGGATTATGTGAGGTTCTTAGTATCATGGGAGATGTACTGATCATAAACTCCCAGTGCTGCGGTGCCCAAACAAGCGCCAGAACCTCCCTTTCACACGCAGTGTACTGTATCTCTATTTCCGAGAGGTTAAGGGACCCATAAGCTACCTGCTTGTATCCAGTTCCACAGTTTTGGCTCAGTATTGCACTGATCCCATCTTTAGTGGTAGCCAACTACAGCATAAATGGCTTTCCCTCTTGGGAGTAAGCCAAGACAGGAGTGGCGGTTAATGCAGTTTTCAGTTTCCTAAAGGCTTCACCCTGGATCTACCCCCATTCCCATGCATATCTCTCCACAATAGTTAGTACAAAGGTTTTGCTAACATGGCATATCCCTCTATGAAATCCCTTGAGAAGCCTGTAAGTCCTAAGAATGACCTCAGGGAGCTGATATCTCGAGGGGGTGGAAACTTACTGCTTAGCTCAATATTTTGGAGGTTGAGATGATGACTTTCCTTACCCAGGCTGACCCGTAGATAAGATACCATTTGTTTAGCTATCTGGGACCAACTCTCCCTTCCCAGGCAGTGACTGCAGACTACCTCCCTGTAGCCCCTAAACACGCTTCCCACTTCCTGGGAGTGGCTGCTGCCTGCTTTCTTGCAGCCTTTCCTTCAGCCACACCTTTTGCTCTCAGCTCTTGGACTTTATAGGCCCCATCTCTTCCTGCCCATCTGAGGCTGTGTCCACAACGACAGCGGCAAATTCACCGCCGTCAGATTGATTGCTGTGGATCGACTGAGCGGTCTGTGTAGACCTGCTCAGTTGATCCAGCAAGCAACGCAAGAAAACCACCCCGGTAAGTGGCGTAGTGCTGCGTTGACGCAGCGCAGTGTGGACGGCGTGCAGAAGAGACACCACGAAGTCAACGGGAGATACGCAAATGATGTAATTTACATCACTTGTGTATCTCCCGTTGACTGCCACTGAATCTCGGAAGTAAGTGTAGACTGGGCCTGAGTCTCATTTAATCCACTCCCTGCTCCCTGGCTTCTCTTCCAGGTGCAGCTGGGGTGGTTAATTG
Source organism: Mesoclemmys tuberculata (assembly GCA_007922155.1). Classification (NCBI taxonomy): domain Eukaryota; kingdom Metazoa; phylum Chordata; order Testudines; family Chelidae; genus Mesoclemmys; species Mesoclemmys tuberculata. The sequence continues at coordinate 70,630,821 of ML675610.1, forward strand.
GCCTACCTAGTCACCTTAACCCCCTTCTAATCTTGTGTTGGGCATAAACCCCATCACAGTGAGTTATTTTGGAATAGCTATAGTATTTTAAATTCATTCCCTCCATTATTTCAGAATTAATTTCTCATATAGATAAAAATCACATCAACTAGTTGATAACCATAGGGTCATGACCAGCATGTACACACTAGTAGCTAAGTCATGCTTCTTTTGACTTGCATACACATGCAAAAAAAAAAAAAAAAAGTGCTTGCGTATATACTCTACACATACTTGAGATAATATCATACAACAAAAAACACCCAAGCATAACTGAAGCATAGTAATACAGTTCCCATATAATTCACCAGCAAATCAGACAATTTAAAACCTCAAAATCACCCTTCCAACAAGTACCACACTGTGACTCTTTCATGGTGTAGACAAGCTGTCACTGAAAGGCTGATCAGACTGACAGACCATAACTTTATATAAAAAATTAAAAGTCACAGGGAAAAAAAAACCCTGTGACAAACATACCCTTCGTCAAAGACAGTATAATGAAATTTTGCTGTTATGCACCCAAAATCCCCCATTATTCAAGCATTGATGCAAAATGATTGAAGATCTGACAAAGACTTAAGAATAGAACAGCCAAGACTTGATTAGCCTTTTCCTGAAGAAGGAAGATCACAAGACTGACATTTTTAATTGAGTTCCTCATGTTTTATTTGCAATTCAGTACTGCACAGACTGCATTGTATTGTACATTCCCTTATATCAGGGGTGTCAAACATCTGGCCTCTGGACCGCATATGGCTCACCAACCTTTTTGGTTCAATCCCTGGTGGCACTGCATGCTGCCGTGACATTTCACGGCATTGTACTCTCAGGCGGTGTCACACGCTGCCGCGAGATGCCGCAACATGGTGCGCTGCAGCCAGAGAGTACATTGCTGCGCGGTCTCGCGGTATCACGCTGCTGTCAGAGTATATCACTGCGAGATCTCGTGGCAGCGCACGTTGCTGCCAGAGAGTACAATGCTGCGAGATTTCCCGGCAGCGCACACTGCTGCCAGAGTGTACAATGCCATGAGATCTCTCAGCATCATGCGCTGCCACGAGATCTGTGTACTCTGGTGGCAGCGCATGGAGCACTAGGTGCATGAGACACAGCGCTCCAAAAGACGGGAGAGTGACAGTGTAGTTGTCACGCGGGCTGCATTAGGAGGGGGGGGGCATTTGTGTTGTTTGACATTAATATGTCAAAATCATAGTGATTCATGTGAGACATACCATGTCAGGTACTGTTAGAAAGGTTATGATATGCTGAATAAGATGATAATATTTGTATTCATGTGTGATACGTGCGAGGAAAGTTATGGAGATCTTTGATATCCTGTATTTCAAACTGTGCTGTAAAAGACACACCCCAGACAGAGAGGCCACAGGACAATAGCCCGCTTAATGGCCCATCAAGACCTTTACAGAAGCCAGAGGCCCGGGAAGAAGCTAAAGGCATACCTGAAGAGTTACCAGGATTGGCCCATGTGACTATGGACTCCATTTTGGTTCCAGTAAAATTCCACAAGCCACATGGCCAGTAACAGAGGGTATATAAGATCAAACCACAGAAACCATTTTGTCTTCGTCTTGGTCTTTGCCTTGTGTCCTTGTTCCTGTCCAGCTGCGGACACACCTCTGGATTAACACACTTTGCAACTGAACTGAAGGACTTAGACCCATCCAGGTACTGGATGTATACCAGAGGAACTATACAAGCCTGCAACTCCACAATTGTTCTAGAAACCTGATGTATATGGACTTTTAAATCATCTGTATGTATCTGATTGCTTTAAGCCTTTAACACTTCTCTTATTGTTTGTTTTTCTTTTATTAATAAACCTTTAGTTTTAGTTACTAAAGGATTGGCTGGCAGCGTGGTATTTTGGGTAAGATCCAAACTTATAGTGAACTGGTACTGTGGCTGATCCTTTGGGATCAGAGGGAATCTTTTAGTAAAGAGCATAGAGTTAAAGCAACTGATCTCTTTACTGGACCTAGTGTCAGTTTGGGAGCCAGAGACTGAAATGCAGTAAAGGGGGCTGTGTGTATTTGCACAGTGGCTTCTTGATAACCAGTGTGGGGGAATCAGAAGCACTGTTTGTGGCTGGTCGGGAAGTCTGACTGCAGTGTCACCCACCAGTGCTGGGAGAATTTGCTCTCCTTTTGCAGCCTGCCCTGACCCTGGCATTATCAGTGGGCTACCCTGGGCACGGACGGGTTACAGTAGTCATGGGGCATGGCGCAGTGCTATAATTCTTAATCATGGATCGATTCTTTTAATCGTAAAATAGTAGTTGTAGAAGTGAATTTACTGCAGTTTCTATATTGCTGATATCTAGCAAATAAAATATAATACTGCATAAAAATGGTTGTGCCTAGTATTTCGATTTATGGTATGTATGGCCCACTTGAAGTATGTTTTATTCAAATCTGGCCTTCCATAGAAAATGAGTTTGACACCCCTGCCTTATATCACATTCACTGGTAGAGTACCACTTTAATCAGGACTGCCTTGTTCACTTTTGGCACATTCCAACACCAGGTTGCTCACTGGTGAAGCCTGCTCACTTCAAGCCTACAAATCAGTCCTTGCCCTTGGATTGTCACTGAATTGGATTACTTTGTTGTCAATCCCCCATTATTTATACTGTTAACAATGCAGTTGAAACCACTAATTGTCAAGCAGATTTTTAGTTTAGAGTCCTCAGACTAACCTTTTCCTAGGAGTCCTTTACATTCATAGTACCTTTCCTTAAAGAGTATATGTATAAATGGGTAAAAAGCTTCTTCTGAGACGGCTTGCTTATTTATTTATTTATTTATTGCTTGTCCTTTTATCCCTCTCCTCACAACTTTTGCCTCCTGATGTAATTTCCTCCCCTTTCCCTTTCTCATACCCAGTCTCCATGGGTATACAGGGGTGATGGGAGGAAGATCCAAATAGATAGAAAAACTGGAAGGTGAGCAGAGAGGAGAGGCAGAAACAGTGAAGAGGACAGAAAATCCATCTGGTCAGAAACAGCCGCCATAGCAAGAACTATCTTAGACTATAATTAGCCATTTCTCAGGTTTGAGGAAATAAGAAGGTTGAGGGGAGATATGATTGCTCTCGATAAATACCAGGGAGGGAGAGGAATTATTTAAATTCAGCACCAATGTGGACACAAGAACTAATGGGTATAAACTGGCCATCAGGAAGTCTAGACTTGAAATTAGATGAAGGTTTCTAACCATCAGAGGACTGAAGTTCTGGAACAGCCTTCCAAGGGGAGAAGTGGGGGGGCAATAAACCTAGTTGGCTTCAAAACTGAGCTTGATACATTTATGGAGGGGATGGTATGATGGGACAGCCTAGTTTGGCAGTTAACTGACCTTTGGCTACTGGTGGTAGATATGCCAATGGCTTGTGAAGGGATGTTAGATGTGGTGGGTTCTGAGCTATTACAGAGAATTCTTTCTTGGATGTCTGGCTCGTGAGTCTTGCCCACATGCTCAAGGTTTAACTGATCACCATATTTGGGATTGGGAAGGAATTTTCCCCCAGGGTAGATTGGCAAAGGCTCTGGGTTTTTTTCACTTTCCTCTGTAGCATGGGGTATGGTTAACTTTTTGGTGGATTCTCTGTACCCTGAACTCTTTAAACCATGATTTGAGGACTTTAATAACTCAGTCATAGGTTAGAGATTTATTACAGGAGTAGGTGGGTTAGGTTCTGTTGCCTGCATTGTGCAGGAGGTTGGATTAGATGATCACATTGGTCCCTTTTGACCTTAGAGTCTGTTGGGAAGATTGAAGTCCATCTGACCTGGCCAGTGTTGAAAAAAGGATGCAAAGTAAAATATTAAAGACAGAGGGGATTCAGAGAGTGGGGAGGAGGCAGGGGGAGATAGAATGGCTGATATCTTTATGTTGCACTTTTCAAAACTTTTTTTCTGGAGAAGGACCACTTGGTTTCTCTCTGTCCCCACCCATACTTAGGATCCAGAATCTAGGGGGAACTCAGCTTTTCCCCCTTCTATTTCTTAGCTGCCTGAGTACTTATATTTCTTCAACCCCTTGCTCCAGACAGGCCTCTGTGAAGCCATGTGAACTCCACAGACTTGAGTTGCCCTTCCGCCCCCTCCGTGCAACTCAGGAGGCAGCTCAAAACATTGGTTAACCAGGAGTTCTGTTAAATTTGAGTTGCACTGTATTACCTACTGTTCAAAATAAACCTCCTATTGTGTGAAGTGGAAGATGATATAATCTTTCTCTGCAGCATGTAACATTATAATGTCCGAGAGGTGCTTTGAGTCTGATGGGTGCTGGAGTCTGCCACGTTTGTAGATGTTCAGATGTGGCATTCCCATAGCAGTAGTTAATCAGGTCTCAGGGATTTGCAAACTGAGGGCTGGATTCTGCCATTCTGACCTTGAGTATTATTAAGATCTGATGTAAAGTGCTGCTAGAGGAAGCCATTTATGGTGCACAAGCAATTTTGTAGGTCCTGCAAAACACATGAACCGTGCTACCTATTCTTGAGCGCCATCTAGTAGTATAGCCCTCCTTAATTTCAGAGTAAGGGTGGTAGAGCCGAATCCTGAATGATTACGGACAAATCACCATACACTCACTTCAGGCAAATCATCCCCTCAAAGAACACGTCAAAAGGTAGTCAATTGCTGAACAAAAATACAACCAGAATACGTTCTGTGAGTTCTAAAATACATTTCCTGAGTGTTTTTTGCGAGCAGAGGTAACCCACTGTGAAAATGATTTTTCTGTGAAATGTGGGTTTGTAAAGGTTACTCCTATTGGCTGCATTTATCACATGCTTTGGGATTGCTCTGTGAATTTGTCCACTCTGCCACATCTGCAGCCTTGTGTGAAATGCCTGTTAGATTTGGGTATGGTTTTTAAGTTGTAAATGACCACTCTGTATCACTACCCTTGAGACATTGAAAAAATGGAAACCTGGCAGAGTTTCACTCTCCCTTTCTGGTTTCCCCTCCCCCTCTTTATCCCTTCTGGTTCAGTGCCTAGCTCTTTCTTGCCTGGAAAGTCTGTCAGGAATGCAGAAATCCATGTCTTTTATTCTAAGCTATATGATTCTCACACAACAGCCAGCCTGTGAGCAGTCCTATCACTCCCCATTGGGTAATTGATGGCTATACTAAAACCACAGTTCGGTCTTGTTTAGAATGCATGAAGGATGATTTTACACAGATATTTTTTCATATGAGCAATAAGAGGGCTGCAATAATTTTCCTAGTAGGTGATTAATAGAGATGGGCTGAGGAGGCTATATTTTTGCTTTGTAAAAACTCACCGCTATCTCCTTGCTTTGCAAAACTGAAACCAGGGCTGGTTTGGATCTAAGTTCTATTTAGTCCAAACGACCCAAGATAGTGAGTTCAAAAGTGGTTACAGATCAAAGCTTCTGGTTTGGGCCAATCTCTAGTTAACCTCTCTTTCTTTGGATTAATTTAAAATACGTCTGAAATTCTAACTAATTCAAAGTATGTAACATAACTCTTTTTACTATATTTGCTAGCTGAGCTTTCATGATTTATTGTTTCTGTACATTTTTCTTGCAAAGTCTGCCCTAAGCCCAGATATTAGTGTGCATGTTTTTAGTAGTACAGTGGTGACATGTTAATTGCATAATTTTCTGAGACCATGTAGGGCAGCTAAAAAGTATGTAAGTGCCATTTTTTAAAATTGTTGTTGCATCATATTACTGTATTATTTCATGGTAACTTGAACTAATGTCAGAGAAATTAAAATCTGATTTATTCCCCAGCCCTGGAAGTCCAGCATCATCATCTTCCGGTTTTCAGACTTCCTCTCCCTAATTGATTGCTTGCATAGATTATAAAACCAGAAAGGATCCTTATCTATTCTGATCTGCAATATGAGAGAAACCATGGAATTTAACGAGGTCAATATCGTGTGGTTGAACTAAAGTACAACTGCTGACTTCATCAGTGTGTATGTTGAACTGCTTCTAGTTTCCTCTCCCTTCCTAACAAACCAGAGCCTTTTCCAGTTTATCATCTCCTACCCAAACCTTAATCCTTAAACTTGATCTCATCAGTAAATCTCATTCTTTCACTTTCTTATGCCATTTAAGATCCTGCCTACACTCACCGTATAACACATTCTCCACTATTTCCCCCTCAAACATTCAGTTTCTTTATTCCTTCAAGCATCTTGATCCCACTGGATTTTCCAGACTGAGACTTGCTTTCTTCATCCTGTTTCTGATGACCTTGTGTCAACTTAATTCTCCAATCTCTTGATATCTAGCTCCATTCTTTAACCAACTTGCCCCATCAATTCACAGTGTTTCCCTTTCTTATACAGATTTTTGGTTATATTTTTCATCTTGTTAGGACTTCATTTAAGGAGCTGTAGGTGCTTATTTAAATGTGTGAAAGTTGCCATAGGAACCTTTAAGAGGCAAAAGCATAGATTTAACTCTGGTGAACACCACTAAGGTGTTCATTTGGGTAGGTAAATTGGGTAATTATCTGTCCATACATTTATCTTTAATTGTATATGTTGTTCAATTGCTCTTTTAATATGAATATCAAAGGAAGCATTTTCTCCTTTGATGTCTTAATTTTTCCCCTGGGCTACTACTTAAATTCCTAACATTTATTTCTTTTAACATAGTATATCACAGTGCTGTAGCTAGTTAAACTGTTATGGAGGTGGATACAATTGTGGCTGCACAATTCAGGTTGAATGAGATAACTAGTGTTGGGTGAAGTCTTCTGAAAGAAATAATCTACCAATACTTGAAGGGTGCAAACCCCATGATGGAGAAGAATTATTTACCCCAATAAAACCGAGGCAATCTGTTGAATCCTCTTCCAAAGAAGGAATTGGGGGCTCTATCACTTGGTACATTTAAGACTAGACAAGGCAAAAAAAATTTGTAAAATATACAAAGTAGCCATAAGTTTATAAAATATTGCATAAATGTACAGTTCTATAAGTGATTTTTTTAGTAATCCAAATGATCTATTCTGCACTCACTGACTCTTGGCATGTTCTTGGTAAGCAGTCTATCAATGGTCCTTCTATAATGTAGAGGGTGGGAATAGAAAGCTTGGCATTCGCTAAACCTTATTGCTTATCTGTTGAATTATGGAGGAATTATGGAGCAATACATAGGGTGACCAGATAACAAGGATGAAAAATCAGGACGGGGATGGAGGCAGTAGGCACCTATATAAGATAAAGTCCTCAATATCGGGATGTCTGGTCACCGTAGCTATACAGAATTTGCAAGCTTACAAATGACCAAATTAAACCTGGTACAGTAGAACCTCAAAGATATGAACACCTCGGGAATGGAAGCTGTTTTGTAACTCTGAACAGAACATTATGGCACAGGACCCTGCAGTCAGTGTCTTCCGGCTGAGGCTGGGAGAGATCTCTGCAAAGGTGGCACCTGGCAGCACTGCCTGGTTTACAGGCAGCTCCCTGCCCTATTCGTGTTTCTTGTCTTTAAGCTGAACTGGGGCTGCCCTGCACCCTTGACACTACAAGCCCCAGCCCTCAATTGCCTCTCCCCAGGGCTCACCCTGCTCAGTGCACTGCTTGCCATGCTCCAGAGGCAGCAAGTGGCAGGGGGTTGGTGCCAGCCAGCTGCCAATGCCTCTCCTGCCCCTGCCCCTTGCACTCCCAGAGGTGCTAACAGGATCCAGGAGTGCAACCACGAGCAAAGCTTGGGCCACATGGATGCACAAACTGTGGCCCTTTAAAACTCCTCCAGAGCACAGCTGACTTCTGCTCCAGCCCAGGTTTTGGCTGCAACCTTTAGTTACTTGCAGCATGATCTCCACTGTGCCAGCTTTCTTTCCTGGGCTCGCTGTGTGTGTGTGTGTGCGCGCGGTGCAATGCGATGCGATGGGAGGGGGTAAAACAGCACCCTTGGCTTACAGGAACAGTGCAGACCCTGAACTGTTTTTTCTCTGTATGCCAACCTTGCAATATAGGGACAGTATTTTCTTTTTTTCTTTTTCTTTTTTTTTTCCACCTCCACTGCTGACTGATTGCTTACTGCTGATTTCACAGGGTATTTGGTTGAGCAGTCAGTTCATGACTCTGGTGTTCATATATTTGAGGTTCTACTGTACCACCACATGATGATGTCATCTGCTTATTTTCTTATTTGTTTTTACTGCCTTACAATAAGAATACTCATTCCAGACTCTTGACAACATGAATACACAAACTCCATCAATTACTCCCTGATCAAATACCCCATTAACAGCATAAACACAACAGTTTAATTTGTACACACACCAGAGTCCACCCTGCCCATTACTATACTCCATCCTTATGGGCAAGCAAGAAAAGTTAGGCCTTTTCAGCACACCATGGTGATCTGAGAAATTTGGAACACTGGAAAGAACTATCGCTGACATGGAGATCCTGCAGGAATCAAAAGTTCTGATCTCTGCCTGAGGTCTTTGGAAACTGAAAATAAAGTTACTAACTACTTATTCAAACATGAATTTTTCTTTAGGCACATGCTGTAAAGGAAAACTATCATTGCTGTTTACTAACAGATAATTCACCAAGGCAAAATGTCAATAACTTAATTTTCATTGTGCAGTGTATATTTTAGATTATTCGTTTTTGTTCTACAAACAGCTTGATACTGTGGTATAGCAAGGGTAGAGGGCAATAGGAAAGTTCTGGAAGGGCGGTATGTAAATTCTGGAATAATCCGGGCTTTATTCCGTGTAGAGTAGCCAGAGTTGTTAGAGGGCAATTAGGGGCATCTGAGGCCAATTAAGGCCTGGTCAGGTGCCTGATTAAAAATCCTCTGCTCCTGAGAGACAGTGCATGAGCTGGAAGAGTAGGTATGCTGTGCTACTGAGCAGAGGGGCATGTGTGGAGTTGTGAAGAGGAGCCAAATGGAGTACAGTGGTGTGTGGAGTAGTGAAGAGGAGCCGAACAAAGTACAGTGGTGTGTTGAAGGAGGTGGAGTCCTCAGGAAGTATGAAGTAATGAGATTTTACTATATGGTTGTTACTGACATATTTTGAGAATTAATCACACACTGCTAGTTCTTCAGTGACAACAAAGGAGGTAAACCACACCCGGTGTGTGTGTGTGTGTGGAGGTGAGTACCTGACCGTTGATCAGCAAGGGAATTGTAAAGATGAGATTTGCAATTCAATAAGACAGTTATGCAAGCCCCACACAAAGGGGATTGCTCAGTTCTGTGACTGAGCAAGGCCCATCAGGACATCCCTGAGCCAGTTTCTTTCCAGGGACATGAATTAAGAGTATAAAATAAGGGAACATGGCATCCTGAGACCACCCCTCTCCTCTGTCACTTGTACTGAAGGCAAAAGAACACTGGGAAGACAAGGACTTCAAACTGAGGAGATTGGTCACCAGTTGAGAAGGAAAGTCAGACTGTGTATTGGGAACTGTAATCTACCTGCAACATCCAGTGGAGTGAGAAAAACTGCTTGATTCAAATCCTGCTTAGTCTAATAAGGTATAGGATTTAGACTGCATGTTTACTTTTTATTTTCTTTGGTAACTATCTCTGACATTTATGCCTACCATTTACAATCTCTCAAAATCTATCTTTCTGTAGTTAGTAAACTTATTTTAATGTTTCATCCTTACCAATGAGTTTGTCAAAAGTGCTTGGGAAGTCTACTTATGTTGCACCGGCTGGTGCATGTCCATTATCCTTTGACAAAGTGGGAACTAATTCATAAGTTTGCACTGTTACAAAGAAGATCTTGAGCCGTGCAAGATGGTATATTTCTAGGGTGCAAGACCGGGGGCTTGAGAGGTTTGCAGGTGTTTCCCTCTGTGTAGGGTTCATCAGTGACTTGGGGAGCATTTGTCCAATTTAGCTGGGTGTGCCTCTGTATGCTGGTGGTTGAGTGAGGAGTTTGCTGCTTGTCACTGGGAAAGCATTGTGAGAGACAGCCCAGCTTGGAGAGTTAAGGGGTCACAGTGGTCCCACAGTTCCAGGATGTATCTCACAAGTCCCGTCACAATCTTTCTTTTGTACTAATGGCGGAAGAAATGACTTTTTCTAATGCTTTTGTGCTCTCTAGTGTAGAATAGCTAAATCAGCTGTTCTGTAACTTTCTTTGTTCAGTGACTTTTAACAGTAGTGTTCAGTATCTTAAACACACTTTTGTGCTGTATTCAACTTCAGTACATTTTTTCAGCTTATTCTCAAAACTCAGGGGTATGTTAAGTGTTTTCTTAATAAAGCTAACAGTGATCCATTTACTCATTCTCTTGTTGCCCTTTGTAACAACTAGCTCAGTATTAGGAAGAGCTTTCTTGAGGCTGAGAATATTGGTTGTGGTAGTCAAATCAAATGCTAGCTCCTAACTGGGGGGTCACATGATAGTAAATCTAGGATTTCTTGTTTCTTTTATGTGTGTGCATAGAATGTTAGTCACTCCTAGATCCAGGGATGCTGTTAATAGCTGATTGTAATTCCTCTGTGACCTAGTCACTTACCTAAAAACTTTCCATTCAGAAAACCTAAGGCATTTTGCTGCTCTCTTAACTGAAGAAGCTGGGTTCATTTTAAAGTCTTTCATTTCTTTGTGCAATCCATTTCATTTTTGAGTCCTTCTCAAATAATAAAAGAATCACAGCAAGAATTCGACAAAAAAATCAGGTAAAAATGCAATGTTTCTAAAATAGTTGTCTTAGCAGAAAAGTATCAAACCCAGTAATCTGGGTATAAGAAGCATTTTTAAAATGTACAATTGAAAAGCTTTATTTTAAAAAAGACTTGGAAAATAGTACAAGGTCTGATTAAGCTTATTTTAACATGCATTTGAACATAGGATTCTTAAAACTCTACAGGATACGTTGTGTGTTAGCTGTTTAATTGTAAGCTGTTAATTTGTAAATATTAAGCAATATTTACAGTGTGTTCCTATTTATCTTGTTTCTTAATGACTAAGATGTCAACTTTGCATAGAACATTGAAAATATATGAAGTTTGGGCCATGTATTTTAGTTCATAGCAAATTTCATTTCACTTGTCAAATTTTAAAACACTAACTTTTTGCCCTCAATATATTATGCCTGCTGATGAACGATAGAGATAATTCAGGCATATTTTTGCTGGGTTATATATTTTGCAAAGTAAACTTAGTATCTTTAAAACGTAAGTTCAGTTCTGTTGTGCTTGTGTTGCAATTAACACAATAATATTGTATAATGCAAATACCTCTCTGAGCTAAGCAATATAAAATTTAATTTGTTCTAAACAACCATAGAATTCCAATCAGCTTTTTTCCTTTTGTTTGTTGGACTTGATGTATGGCTGAACTGTGGCATTATGCATTTTGGCTCTAGTTGCACTGCACTTTTGTAATATTTCTAGACAGCTTGCTCAAGTAACTGCAGTGGAGAGAACAGTTGCTTAGACTAGAAATGTGTTACTCTGAATGGAGTGATTTGTTTTATGCAGCAAGAGTTAAGGTGGTTACAAATTCCTTTTTTTCAAGAGCTCTAGGGAATTTATAACTTAGCTGTGGAAATTCAGACCACACTGAAACAACTTCTGAGCTGTGAACCTAAGGAGTTACCCAATATAAAGCAGAATGTAACTTGTTTTTTTAGATAGTGTTTGCATAATTATAAACTTTTTCTATGAGTGGGCAAAACACTCCAGCAGAAACAAATGTAGGGAGAACTGCAGGAATGCATCTTAAGTTTAAAGGAATATGCTTCAGTTTAAGGGTAAAATCCTTTTGTATTTTTTGATAGATGCACATACGGGAAACACATTTTTCTTTTTATTGTATTTATATATACTTATTTTCTGGTTTTAGCTCATGATGGCATAAATCTCATGGATAACAGCTGATCTTTTGAGATGCTTCCATTCAAAATGCTGACAATCTGATGAGATCAGCTCCTCAGATTTTAGCACTATGGAATCTGAATTAAAAACCCCTATATCTGATTCACCTTGAACCACAACTATAAATGAGCCCTTTGTGTGTAGTTTATGGAAAGCCCAATTAAGTCTAGGAGTTTAATGATCAGATTTACTTGGACATTAGATATGAATTCCAGCCAGTAATTTCCATAGCAGAATTTGCCTCCCACTTCCAATCTTCCTGGTTGAGTTTTGAACAGTGGTGAAAGGAAAGAAGAAGGAAGAGATGTGAAACTGATGTCTAGAACCAGAACGTGGAAGGGCAGAGCATCAAAAGAAGTGATTTGTTAATGGACTTCTCTTCAAAAGGCATGTTAAATAAAGACAACCTATAAAAATATGGAGAAGCTAAATGTTAGAGATTCAGCAGTTTAAACTAACTGTTGGAGCATCATATATTACAATGGATAAAAGCCTCAGAAAAGCCTTTCTGTACTTACTCAACATGATAAACCAATATTTCTATAAATACTCAGGAATATCTCTGAAAATACTCAAGAAAAAAAAAGCCTAGTGAAAAGATTTTCATGTCTGGGTGCTTTTGCCAGACCATATTTTCCCTGGTGGATTAACTTTGAACTACCAATTAAAAGTTATTGCTAAATCCTGTTACAGCAGAAAGCAATTAGGTTCTTAATCTTTAGATTTTTACTAATGTGTCTCTTTCAGAGTGGATTTTTTATTTGTATTGCCAAGTCTTTTGTAAGTTACTGTCACAGGGTAACTGCAAAACCAATAGCTTTCCTTGTGAGGATAATAGCTGTGGCCAGTACAGACTGCATTACTTAAAAAAAAAAAATCTGAAAGGGAGAAAAAGGGATAGATAATATTTGATCATGTTAGAGTGTAGTAGTATAAAGTGTGTCTGTTGGTACAATGACTTCATTTCTTCTTCTGAAGCATTTAAAATCCGTGAAATCCTGTCATGCTTTGAGAGAAATAATGCGGTTTTCAAACAGCATCATTTGGAACTAAAGACAGAATACATTATGTGGCTATGAAAATTGTGGGTTTTATAAGCTCTGTTCTTCTAAAACCAGACAGCGCAAGCATCCGCCTAAATTTTACCAAGGTGTACTTAACACTGCACACTGTCAAGGCTGATAAATCCAAAATTTAATTTTCCTTAAAAGCTTTATTTTTGTGTTTCCTGATAATTATGGGTTATGTGAAGTAAGGACTACAATACTTCAAAAATTCTGACTTTTTCCAACAGCCGCGAAACAATATTATTGGCAGTAGCACATTCCACATCTGGCACTATTCCACCGATACACAAAGACTGCATTATCTAAGAAACTGCTGTATGGTAACTGCTGGGAGATACTTTTTTAAGGGTGATTTCTTATGGTCACCACTTGCTTAAATCTGTGTGTCCAGCTCAAAAACACAGCCAAAATTAGAAATAGAGGTGAATCACTGATATTTTCAACAGTGAGTAGTGTAAGAAAATGTCCTGAGTTCATTAGAAAAGCTTAATGGTGCTCTACAATTATGCATTTGTTACAGACAAATACTACATTCAGTCATAAATCAACATTTTGGTTCTTCTCTTGTTCCTCTTCTTCCCATGTGTTTCTGTCTCATTATGCCCCCATTAAGTCAATGGGACCATTGCCATTGATTTCAGTGGGCAGATTACCTATTGATTTCCTTTAAATGAGGGTAAAACCCGAGATTTGTTCTTAAAGGGATCATTCTCATGACTAGTGGGTAAAATGTTTTGTAGTCATGTGTGCGAACATGATTCCGTGCACAACAGAACATTTCTGCTGCCACATTCATGTGCATTTAGAGAGTGACAAAATATGCTGGAATCCTCCTCATGGGGCCTGGTGGCAAGGTGCTCTACTCACTGCAGGCTGTGCCCCCTCCTGGCCATTCTGGGGATTAGCTCTGGTGGGCCAGCACCCCTTCCAGTGATTACACTCAGTCTTTATCCCTCTGCAGCCCATCCTTTGCTCCAGGAAGTGCAGTGTTCTCTTCATGACTCAACCCTCCAGCCAGATCACTGTGTGGTTCCAGGGATGCATATCAAAGTCCCTGCTCACCAGGACTCTCAGGCAGTTCTCACGTTCACTCCCTCAGTGGCTGCTAGAGGACCCCGGGCCTGGCCTGCCTTCAACTTCGGCTTTCAGATCAGGGACCATCCCAGGCTTAATTCTTCCAGACTGCAGCCTAATTGGCTGATTGGGTCCACTTGGCCTGATTCTGCTCTTGCAGAGCCACTGTGGGAAGTACACCCCATCACAGGCCTATCCAGTGTCTACTTAAATCAATTGGTGACCTTTCACAGAGTTCGATGGGTTTAGGATTGGGACAATAAATTACAGTATATTTCAATAACCAAGACAAAAGCAAAGAGGTAGGATGACTGGCTAACACTAGGCAAATCTACACAATAGATGCTGATCCAAAGCCCACTGAAGTCAATGGAAAGAGTCACATTAGCTACAATGGCCTTTGGATAAGATATATCTATCCTTTAAATGGTGTATGTACTAAAATTGTCTTACCATTCAATATAAGAAAGCAATGACAAATACCTATCTGCTGTCCTACAGTCTTCTGGCACATACTTTTAGCTTTGGTTTACAAAAATGCAAACCAGCTAACAAATGTACTCTGCCGTATAGTCTCTCTGTTCAGTTTGCAGACGTCTCATTTTCTGCTTATTGCATTTTAATTACTTGCATGCTGATGCTGAGTTAATTGCTGTTTTGTTTGACATTACACAGAGCGCTGTTACAATTCAGTTCTGTTCTTCTAATTTCTTTGACCTGAGCTGCTTATGGCAGAGAGGTTCACCTCTTATTCTTAAATTATTAAGAACATTTTAGTGTAATTTAAAAAAGAAATCTCATCTCCTACATTTCTGTTTTAATTAATTAAAGCATTGTGGCATAAGAAGACTTTTTAACCTTTTAATATCAGACGTGACAGCTGCATTGATTACTTGTTTGGTAGATGTGGCAGAGTTTTACTTGGTTCTTCTCATAAAAGGACAGATCCTGTTTTTTCTGTACACGCAAAACTGTCTTCCAGTGGGGATCAATAGGAGCTTTTGTTTGCAGGGGGTGCAGGATTTACCCGTCGTGCATGCTGTCCCAGCTTGGAAGCAATCATTGAGGATTTGGACTTGTGAAATGGGTTATTTCCTTTTTGGGAAGGAAATGAATGGATACAGATTTGAGATATTCCTTCCTCATCTAAATTTGATTAATAGAGGCCTTGATTTAAGCCACACTGAAGTTGATGGAAAGTCTCCCTCTGATTTCAGTGGGCTTAGATTCAGCTCAGCGTGCGCACAGTTCTTGTTGACTTCAAATTAGGATGCAAAGAACAGCAAAAGCAGCAACTCTCTCTCTTTCTGACACCCCCTGCAAAAGAGAAACAGTCCAGGCACAGTCCTGTGTTCAAGTTCTCAACCCTAAGCACATTCACAAACAAACTTCCCAACCACTGCTGTGCCACATCCTTCCCACTACCTGTCTTTATTTTGCTTTACATGTTAACTATACTTGATCCAGATGATTATCTGTGTTCAGGAAGCAGGCTGTGTCCCCCCAGCTCATCTGCTCTGGAACACAAAAGAAAACTCACTGAAATGACAATTTCTTTTCCTCTTTTAACATAAGAGCTGGAGTATCTGTTAGTGCAATTAGTTTTGGTTATACCGGTTTTAAGTTGTAAAATACTTTCACTCAAGCTACTGGGCTTGAACACACTCAGAAATTTGCAGTAGTTCTTCACCTCTTCCTAAATAATACCATCACAGATCTTTTATAACTAATGTCATTTAGATTCTGTTGTTTCAGTACTATTGACTGCACATTTATTTTTAATAAATACTTAAAGAAAAAAAATCCATGCAGAATTTAATGGGGATATGGTAAGGTAACTCCCTCCCTTTGAACGAAAGAGGTTGTTTTTAGTGTTCTGTGTGGGACTAAGTCATGTAATGTTGTCTTTCATTGTCAATCAGAAGACGAGTTAAAACCGCCTACCTTATTTTCACTTATTGCCAAATCAAGGAAGATTCTGAACAAAGGATTCCAGAGGCAAAAAGCTAGAGCATTCTTTTGCTTGTGAAGGTTGATTTTGCATAATTTTTTACAGTAGGCAGTAAAGAGATCTCGTATAGTTCAGTCATACATCTGACATTTATTTAGTACGCTAGAAAATATGGGGTTCAATAGTCAGCTTGAGCTAGGTATTTCATGACTAGAGGCTCTTCAAAGTTCCCTTGAAGCTTGCTATTGTTCTCTTGTCATGAACAGAGACAGTCAATTGTGTTATGCTGTGGTTTTAAAATGTGGAAGTGTGCTCCTTTTGGTCTTGGTTGAGACCAAAACTTAAAGTGAAAGTAAAAACTTGTGACCCACAAGCAGATCTGACATTTGGGGCCAGACACTTGCCATTGATCTGTATGCAAAACCCTCATTGATGTTAATGGAATTTCCGCTATGGATTCAGGGAAGTGTGGCACTGAGTATATTGACCATATTCATGCCAGTAGCTGCTTTTCTGCAGTAATTGGAGAACAGAGCTCTCCTTTGTAGCTGCTTGTTTAAAAAGAAAAGAAAAAGAAAAACCTCCCTCACCAAAAAAAAAATCCCACCCCCAAATTTGGGTGAAATATTTGTCTGCAAGTTTCCTCCTTTCATAGAGTGAATAATGAAAATAATTCTTTACACACATTTTATTTGATAGATTTCACAAAACGCATAGATTTTCATGAATTATCCACTCAGCTCTAGAAAACTGGACAATTAAAGAAAACCCCAACAAACAAAACAACCTGGAAAGTAAAATAAAAAAGGAATAATAATTACAGAGATGTTGTAGTTATGCCAAATCCAAGTGTTACAAATGCAGGAGGTTAATTTAAGGTGCTCTTGCACAAAATCCAAGTTTGTATATGAAAATGCACATGTAAAGCAGCCAAGCAGCCTTAACTCTGCCCTCTAGGGACACCATGTGATTAAAGCATTTTAGTGTCTTTGATTCCATCTCAGAAGTAATTGATTTTTAAAGACAACTTGTGTTTTTTTTATATATGTTCCCTCTCCATGGTTTAACTTGAGCTCATAAACTAATGACCAGATTTGTAAATTCTCAGGAAATTCAGTCTGGAAATTTGGGGGAGGATACACTGTATTTTTCATACCTAACAAAGAGGCTGAATCCCTGATTTCAGAGCAAAATGGAACTCAGCCTTAACTATGGAGTTGCACTGGTGCCTTCATAAAAATAGAAGAAAATATAGCAAGACATCTGAATGCATTATTCAAATATTAATTACCTCTGGGAAAGCATGGGGAGCCTGTGAAGGATGGATAATCAAGAAGCTTGCTTTGCTTAACCCAGCCAAATTTCCGTTGGCAAAACTCTCCATTAGACAGATATAATTGATCATCAAAGGTGTTCATACCATAAATGTACATGAGATTTATTGAACATTTCAAGAAGCATTCCTTGCTGTCTTTAGGAACGTGCAGAAGAGCTGGAGTTTAAGCATCAGCCTGGCTTGTGATTGTAAGGAGAGCTAGTGATACATTTTCTTTTACGTATAGTAAACAATGATACCTTCATATACCCTTCTCCACCATCTTCTTGTCTTTGGAGTGATGGAACAAGAGATATCAAAAGTTTATCCACAGCAGGGGAAACTCAGATTTTAAAAATTGCTACTTGCAACTGGCCAGTGGTTGAAGCATGATATGAGTAGGGAGCTTATTATACGGATTATAAACCCTGTACTATAAACACCATTGACAGAATGAAATAGTGTCAAACAAGCTGTTTGACCTTAGATATTTTAATCAGCTTCCAGTGAAGCAGGCTAAAGTAGAGGAATACTCGACTATCATCTCAGAGATGTATACACTTTATCAAAATGATTGCATTGTGCTTGTGTGTATTAGCTGGTTTACTTTGTAATTTCATAGTGTATGAAATGGGGGTTAATTTGATTATAAAGTATTTAATCCTGCAAATGCAATTTTCTGTTGCAAATTATTTTCTATGGTGCATTAAGCTGAGACACTCAAATACAGCGGGGAGGGGTGGGAGGGGAAACCACCTTGAATATCTCCACTGATGAACAATCCCCTTCTGTCTGGGCTGGGACTGAAAGAACTTGCTGTTTGTGGATGACTCTTCATGTGATGCCTTAGTTTCTTAGTGTGGAATAGCAGTGTAGGTTGTTACAATGGTGGGGGATATGTAAGAACATTTCAATTAGCATACAGTGGTTTTAGTGTCCAGGGGCTCCTCAGTACTCTCCTTGTCTAACCAAGAATGGTAATTACAATCTTTGGAATTTTATTTAAGCACTGGGCTAGTCAGCTGAGAAGTAGTCTCAGCCAAAATGTTATCTCCACCGTCATATGTATGTCAGACTGTTTCTTGTCTGATCTTGATTTGTTGCAAAAGTCATGGTACTGTATTAAGTGAAAATTCCCTGTGCTGAGTCTCTCATAGTGTGCAGCAATTTTGTCTGGTGACAGTGATGAAAAATACAGGATACATTTTTTCAAAAGTTCCTAAGTGACTCAGGTGTTTCAGGTCAATTTTCAGAACTGAGTTGACTTAGATACTTATGTACCTAAAACACATTGACTTTTATTGAGACTTAGGCTTCTAAATGCCTAAGTCCCTTCTGAAAATCAGACTTAGGCTCCAGAATCACTTAAGTGCTTTTGAAAATTTTTACCCATCATCATGTTTAGTTTAATAGAAAACCGAATAGCTGGAAAAGGGAATGGTCAATTACCTGTTTCCGTTGTATATTTCCTCTTTTTAGACTGTAAATCTTTTGGTATGGAGACTTTGTGTTTGGACAGTGACTAACATATTGTGAGCACTTTTGAAATACAAATAATTTTCCCATTTGTAAAATTAGGGAAAATAAATAAATGTGAATTTAGACTGAATGAAGCATTGGCTGTAAAATGCACACACACATAGCGCACCCACAAAAATTTTGTGGTCTTAGGAAGCCTAAGAACAATGCTGCATATTCCTGAGTGACACATACTGTCAGCCAATGAACTATTTTCATATGTACAGACATCTGTCTAAGAGCACTTCTGGAACATTTTTCTTTCTATTAAGGAAGCTGAAAAATTTCAATTAAATATATAGTCTTTAAAATCTTCTAATTGTGTAGTTTTATTTTGAGTTCTTTCCTTTTCTTGCCATTTGCCTTCCAGAGATTACTGCACTGCTAGATTTTCTTCACCTTGGCCAATTCCAAAGGGTCGCCAGTAGGTGAACTCTTGTCATGGTTATAGTCAGATTCACCTGCATCCGCATACATGTGGGGGGAGTCACTTTGGTCATCCCTTTAGATAGTTGTTACTTGGTTGTTCTGAGGAAATGAGAGTTGTGGAGGTGGCTTGTCCTTGTACTTCTAGTATGCATGACAATGATGTTAGTCTTTGCATACATGTTCATGCCTTCCATCTGGTGTCTCCGTCATTAGGTACTGGCTGTAGTATACTGGCTGGCTCTTCTAGAGTTTGGAGAGCTCTTTGGTTCCTCTGTCATAGAAATTGATTTGATATCACTGCTATTTCATCTCCTTCTTACCCACTGCTGGCTTCAAAAGTTGACTTGCTGAAGGGAGTGGAGTCCCTGCCTGTTGGTGTGACATGAGATGCTGTGCTGCCCAGGCCTTCTATTGATAGTCCTCTTGTCCAATAACACTGTCCTTGGGTCTTTATTAGCCCACTTTTAAATAGTTTCTTAGCAGCCTTCTTAGCTGTCGTTAGTCTGGCTGTGATGCAATTAGATCCAGTAGACTGGATGTGTCATGTTCAAATTCTGCTGATGCTGCGAACTCCTAACAGGCAAACTGAGGTCCATTACCTATATTAATGTTCTTTGGAATGACATGTTGGGCAAACTGACCTTTACAGCATTCAGTAACAGAGGTTGCTGCTGTTGTATGTGAAAGATCAATAATTGGAATAGTAAGAAATGATCACAAAGTAGATGTGATTTACAAATACACAAGTCCAGACCTAGCTTGCTCTATGGTTGACCAGGTATTTCAGGTAATTGAGTGTTTCCTTTTGTTGATTTGCTAGGAATTAATTGTAGGTATTGCACTGGCTACTGAAGTCTTTCAACTCGCTGCTTATGTTTGGCAAATGCAGGACATCTTGGGCATTGGATAGGCAAGCTTTTCATATCAACATCATCTCATGACCCATGAGAGCCTATGTGAAGTTACTGGGGAGTTGAAGCAGGAGAAACTGAGGCAAGAGACTGGCCTGAAGCCAGACTAAGTCCCTGCTACAGTTGATTACTAACTTTTTGCATCCTTGTGAAAACATCTTGCTGCTGGAATTCTCTATCAGTCAGTCTCTTAAGGGCCTGATGTGAAAGAGACGTGGTAGGAAGTTGGACAAATATTAATAAGTCCCCAAACACACATTTTAGGGATAGGGCATGTCCAAAATTGCTCAAACCTTCTCAGATTTTAAGTCTTTCTGCTGTTAAGTGTCCAACATATAGTTGAGAGCTGATAAGGAGCAATCTCCCTTTTTTACTTTCAGTTTAAGATTCATTTGATGTACTCTACTAGGCAGTGCTGTCAGATTAAAATCAGCAGCAGCATTAACCTCTTGAAGGGAGTCTCCACAACCAAACATTAAGCTGTCATCTGCAGTTACACCTGCCTCTTCAAGTTCCTCCAGCACTTTATGCGGACCTCTTTGGTACGCTTCTGGTGCCACAGAAATGCCAAATGGCATTTACAGCCATTTATAACTGCCAGAAGGCATCCAGAAGGCTATCAAATAGTTGATCACTTCATTGTTTTACCTGCCATAAATTATCTTTGCCACCTAAGCAAAGAAGACTTTTGTCTGTGTGAGCCTTTGCAATATCTCTTCAATTGCTGGTAAGGGTAATGGGAAAGCATAGAAATTTACTGAGTATAAGACATTGATATGTTTTTGGAGTTTGCCTGTTTTTTTTTTAAAAAGGTACCATATTGCTGATCCAGTCTGTCAGTTCTGTAGAGTTCTCTAATATTCCCATCTGCACAAGGCTGCCAATCTGTTTAAGTTCCTTCTTCAAAGGAATTCTCAGAGTCTTGGGGCATGTTGTTGCATTTTCACCTTAGGGTTGATTTTCACAGGAAGGTACCCCAGGCCTTTGAAAACCCACCATATCAATGATTTGTTCCTTTGTTTAGAGGCATATGGCTGGAACTCTCTCTTGCATTGTCATTACATTATCGGCCTCTTGTGAAAGCCCCATCTCTAGATACCTGTGAAAGCAGAAGTGTTAGTGGCATTTCAGTTATTTTCAGCCTCGTCTGTGGAGCTTGCTGTTGATGTACATTATTCCAGAAGATATGCTAATGTGCCATTGTAGAATTTTAGTCTGCAGTTACTTTTGGTGGATTTATTTTGTACAGTTGCAGTCCCTCTATATGTTCATTGCTTTGTAGGGAGAGCCACTGTCAAACTGATATTTGAATGTCTCATCTAAATAATAGGAATGCTTGAAGTTTTAGCAGTGTAAACCCCTTTTTTCCTTTGCTCTTTGCAGCCCAATTCAGTGGGTGGTAAAGACAAACTCCTCTGAGGAGGGGCCATTGTCACTTCCTCCTGGTGCATGTTTTTAGGACCATTTCTGTCCCCATTGCCATATGTTTGCAGAATGCTTTCTTTTCTTGCAGTAAGCACATGTGGCACTCTCTATTGGAAGCTGGCTCAATAGGTAGTGATCAATGGCTCGATATGTAGTTGGGAGCAAGTATCAAGTGTAGTGCCCCAGGGATCAGTCCTGGGGCTTTTTTCCCCCAACATATTCATTAATGATCTGGAAGTTAGGGTGGATTGCACCATCAGCAAGTTTGCAGATGACACTAAGCTGGGGGGTGCGGTAGATATGTTGGAGGGTAGGCATTGGATACAGAGTGACCTAGACAAATTGGAGGATTGGGCCAAAAGAAATCTGATGAGGTCCAACAAGGACAAGTGCAGAGTCCCGCACGTAGGACAGAAGAATCCCATGCACAGCTACAGACTGGGGACCAAATGGTAAGTAACAGCTCTGCAGAAAAGATCCTGGGGGTTGTAGTGGATGGGAAGCTGGATACGAGTCAACAGTGTGCCCTTGTTGTTGTCAAGAAGGCTAACAACATGTAGTGTTGCCTTATTAGGAGCATTGCCAGCAGATCAACGGAAGTGATTATGTCTCTCTACTTGGCACTGGTGAGGCCACATTTGGAGTACTGTGTACAGTTTTGGGGCCTCCATTACAGAAAGGATGTTCACAAACTGGAGAGTCCAGTGGAGGGCAACAAAAATAATTAGGGGCCTGGAGCACATGAATAATGAGGAGAGGCTGAGGGAACTAGACTTGATTAGTTTGCTGCAGAGAAGAATGAGGGGGTCCTGCTTTGAGCAGGGGGTTGGACTAGATGACCTGCTGAGGTCCTTTCCAACCATAATCTTCTGTGATTCTATGATTCAGTGGGACCACGATTTCACCCAACTATTTTTCTAAAAGAGCTAAGATTTTAATTGCATCTCCCCTTTCTTCATCTGCTTGCTGTAAGTACTAACAGATTAGGAAGCAAGCCTTTATCCATTTCTTTATTCAGTGTAGCCATTCTGATTTTGTTTTTTGTCCAGTCTCACAGCTACTCCATAGCTTGGTGTAGAATCTCCAGCTCTACTTCGAGTGATTGCTCATATCCATTCCACTATAAGTGAGTACTCGCCACCATGCACTGGTTCCCAGAACTTTTTTCCCCTTAGCAGATCCCATAGGGTCGGCTTAGGCGCCCCCTGGAGTACCGCACTCATGCCGCTGCACATAAGGCACCACCAACCCTACAGCCCCTCAGTTCCTTCTTTCTGCCTGTGATGGTCACTGGAACTTCTCTTGCCTCTTGCAGGTAGTTTTCCCCTTTGGACTTTGTTAGTTGTTCTCAATAGTTAGTGTTAAGTAAAACAGTTAGCATTAGAATAGAAAGCCCCCCAGGGGGCTTAGAGCCAGGCCATGCCCTGTTCACCAGGCTTTAAGCCTTGCACTGCATGTGGCAAGGCTTTCCTGGTGAGTGACCCTCTCGGCCGCTGTCTCAAGGGCTTGGGGGAGCAGCACGTGAGGGAGAAGTGCAAAATCTGCAAAGCCGTCAGACCCAGAACCCAGAAGGAGAGGGAGATCAGACTGAAGGCTATTTTGATGAAAGTGGCACTCTGTCCGGCTTCCAAGCTGCCGCGTTCCATGTCGGCATTGAGTGTTTCCTTGGCGCAGAGAGCTCCGTCGGCACTGGAGTCTACTTGATGCTGTCCATGTCCGGTGCCAAGGAGGAAACAGTGCCAATGCACAGAGTGCTCTTGCTCCCCTGCATCGCAGCCGCGATTGGGGTTGAGCCCGGAGGTACTTGAACTGCAGCCCGTCTACCCAGCTCTGGGGCCCACACATCCGTGCGGAGAGCCTACCCCGACTCCTGGGAGTGGGGGAGTGCCCCTGCAAGGCTCATTGACACTGGAGGCCTTCCAGGTGGCACGGGTCCTGATGGCCATGCCCACGTCTCTGCCCACCCCTCAGCTGTCCCAGGGTAAACCCACGCTGGGTGCCCCTGGTGGATGGTCGAAGCCTCTCTCGAAGGAGAAGTCTCCCACCAGACGGCTACAGAGGGTAGAGCATGAGGGCTCCCCTCCCAGCTCCGAGGCTGACTCGTCGAGCTCATCCTCCCTGCGGCACCAAGATCGTCTGTTGGCACTGGTCCAGGATGGTCTTGCGCAGCGGACTCACCTCTCGCTCACACTCATTGGGGTCGGGCTCGGCACCAAGGAGCCGCAGATGGCACTGTTCTCGATCCCCAGGAGGAAAACGGCACCGTAAGTCGTCCGTGCCGAGGTGCCGGACATCATCCACCTCCTCAGAGCGAACGTCATCCTGCCGGCACCGATCATGTCTGCACCGACATTCGTCTTCCTCGGGGTCCTCGAGAGGCTGGAGCAGGACCCAGAAATGGCACCGTCGGCACTGGTCTAGTGGTTCAGGCTCCCGGAGGGACAATGGATGCTGAGAAGAAGCTCTACAGCTGATGCCAATGCTGGCACTGGGCTGACCTCAAGGGTCTTGGCAGTGGCCTTATTGGGGCCCATAGGGGGCACAGATGGAGCAAACAATGACCTTGGCCCCATCCCTAATGGTGCAGCCAGTATACCCTGTGCCCGACACGGGGGGTAAGGGCCATTCCTCGGAGGAGGAAACAGACCCAGAGGAAGGACCCTCTACGGGACCCCGTTGACAGTCCTCCTCCTCTCCAGATGAGGTGGCCTCCAGGGACCACAGAGCACCCCGATAGACTTCAGAGCACACCAGGAGCTCCTGAAGAGTGTGGCCTCAAACCTCAATTTAGAAATCAAGGAGCTGTCAGAGGAGGAGGACCCCATCTTTGGTGTGGTTGGCTCAGAGGGACCTTCAAGGGTGGCCTTGCCAGTACAGGAGAGGGTTCTCAAGCTGGCTAAAGCCCTCTGGCAAGCCCTGGCCTCATTTGCCCCTACATCTAAGGGTGCCAAGAAGAAATATTACGTACCAGCGGAGGGGGTTTGAATTCCTTTTTACCCACCCGGCCCCGAGGACCTTGGTGTTGGACGCAGCTAATCAAAGGGACAGGCAGGGGTCCCAGTGTGCCACTCTGAAAAACAAAGATAATAAGAAACTTGATCTCTTTGGGAGGAAAGTATACTTGACCAGGGCCCTACAGTTCTGCATAGTGAACCTGATGGGATGTTATAACTTGAATCTGTGGAACTCCATGAGGCAGTTCGCAGAGAGGTTGCCCAGGACCTTGCGGGGGACTTTGCCACCATCCTGGATGAGGGCATCACAGTGGCAGGGGCAGCGCTACAAACCACTAGTGACGCTGTGGACACAGCAAGCAGGGCCATAGCCTCTGCAGTGGCCATGAGACGGTGCTCATGGCTGCAGTCATCGGGGCTGTTCCAAGAGGTTCAGCATTCTATACAGGACCTGCCCTTTGATGGGGCGGGCCTGTTTTCAGATAAGACCGATGACAAGCTGCATGCCCTTAAGGACTCAAGAGCCACATTACACTCATTGGGCCTTTACACTCCTCAGGCCTTGAGGCGTCAGTCTCAGCCACAGACGCAGAGTCAGCCACAACCACCATCCAGGCCATTGCCTAAGGCCTTTCAGCCCGGCAGGGGCAGAGAAAGAAGCAGGGGGTTCAGGCGTCATAATCAGTCCATCTTGTCCGCAACCTTCCGCAAGGGGCACCTAAGGGGCCCAACAATAAGAAGTAATTCTGATGGTGCGCTCGAGGGTGGCACCAGTTTCACTCTCCCAGATCCATCTCTATTATTTCTAGACAGGCTAAGATTATTCTATGCTGAGTGGAAGAGTATCACCTCAGATTGCTGGATCCTTCGGGGATATGCCCGCCTGCTTACTGCCACTCCCCCAGACGCCACCCCAACCCCATCCCTCTTCAGGGACCCCTTTCACAAGCAACTTCTCTTGCAGGAGGTGGATGCCCTCCTCTCTCTGGGGGAGGTTCAGGCAGTCCCCCCATATGAAAGGGGAAGGGGTTTTTACTCAATACTTCCTCATCCCCAAAGCAAAAGGGAGTCTGAGGCCCATATTAGACCTGCATTGTCTAAACAGGTTCACAAAAAAGCTCAAGTTCCACATGTTCTCCCCAGCCTCCATTATCCCTGCTCTGGATCCAGGAGATTGGTATGCTGCCCTCGATTTGAAAGATGCTTATTTCCATATCTCTGTCCTTCCGAACCACAGGCGCTTCCTCCGGTTCATGGTGGCTGGGTCCCACTACCAGTTTACAGCTCTTCCCTTTGGCCTCTCGTCTACTCCCAGGGTGTTCACCAAGTGTATGGCTGTAGCGGCGGCCCACTTGGGGTACCAATTTTCCCATATCTGGACAACTGGATGATCAGGGCCAGATCCAGGTCCCACGTCCAGGACAGTGTGTCCCTCACCTGTGTCACCTGCACCAAACTGGGGCTGCTCATAAATGAGCAGAAGTCGATTCTAACACTAGTGCAGCATATAGAGTTCATTGGGGCTACCCTGATCACTTCCCAGGTCAGAGCCTTCCTCCCACAACCTTGGTTCGAGGCTATGACAGCGATTATCGCCTAGTTACACAGCTGCCCCATGATGACAGCCAGGTACTGCCTACAGCTGTTAGGGCATATGGTAGCCTGTACGTACATGGTGAGGCTGGCTCACCTCAAACTCAGGCCACTTCAAGCTTGGCTAGCCTTGGCGTATGCACCGAGCAGACATCCCCTGAACAGAGTAGTCACAGTTCTCCCAAGGGTACTAGCCTCCTTGAGCTGGTGGAGGGGTCCAGGGGTGGTGTTGGCAGGTGTCCCCTTCCAGGATTTGGCCCCATCGGTCACCCTGATATCCGATGCCTCGGACATGGGGTGGGGAGCCCATATCAGTGCTGACATGGGCACCAAGGGGACATGGTCAGAGGAGGAGAAAAACCTCCACGTCAGCGTGGAGAACTCAGCCATCAGGCTAGCCTGCAAGATGTTCCTCAGCTTCCTGAAGGGCAGGATGGTTCAGGTGCTGGCAGACAATACCGCAGCAATGTTCTACATCAATAGGCAGGGGTGAGCGTGCTCCTCAGCCCTCTGCCAAAAGGCCATTCGACTAGGGACTTTGCGGAGAGGCACAACTTCCACTTATCTGCCTCTCATCTCACCAGGGTCAGGAACAGTGAGGCAGATTGCCTCATCAGGTCATTTCTACCTGCCACAACTGGTCACTGCACCAGGGGATAGTGACCTTTATTTTCAACAAGTGGGGTGTTCCCCAACTGGATTTGTTTGTGTTGTCCTGGAACAGGAAGTGCCCGAGGTTTTGCTCGCTCTGGGGTTGCAAGTTGGGCTCCATATCTGACACGTTCTTCATAGACTGGAGGGGGACTTTCATGTATGCGTTTCCCCCAATTCCGCTACTGCCCAAGGTCCTCTTGAAAATCAAGAGGGACAGAGCAGACATCATACTGATTGCACCAGCCTGGCCGAGACAGCACTGGTACACCGTGCTGATGGACCTATCGATCGCCCCACCGATGGAGCTTCCGAGGTGCTATGACCTGCTCTCCCAGGATAAGGGTTGCCTGCTGCTCCCAGACCTGGACTTCCTGCACCTGATGGCCTAGAAACTTTGGCTGACAGAGGGAGAGAGCCTGCTCAGCGCAGGTCCAACAAATTCTGCTGGGCAGCCAAAAACCTTCTATACAGGTTGTGTACCGGGCCAAGTGGAGAAGGTTTACCCGCTGCATGGAGTCCCGGAGTATCCAGGCTAGCCTCTTGCCTATCCAGGTGATCCTGGAGTACCTGCTCCAGCTGAAACTTCAGCGGCTGGCGTTAGCATCCCTAAAGGTCCACCTGGCAGCCATCTTGGCCTTCCACCAGCTGCTGAAGGGGAGATCCCTTTTCTCCCACCCCATGTCAATCAGGTTCCTCAAGGGGATGGAGAGGCTTTACCCGCAGGTCCAAGACCCGGTGCCTCCCTGGGACCTTAACCGTGTTCTCTCTAGATTAACGGGGTCCCCCTTTGAGCCGATAGAACGAGCAGCGGGCATATAGCTATCGTGGAAGGTAGCCTTCCTGGTGGCCGTCACCTCGGCTAGGTGGGTTTCTGAGATTAGACCTTTGACCTCGGAGCCCCCCTACATGGTGATTTACAAAGGTAAGGTGCAGTTGAGACCCCATCCAGCCTTCCTGCCCAAGGTGGTCTGCCAATTCCACTGTAACCAAGATATCCTCCTTCCCGTGTTCTTTCCCAAACCACATGGGTCGGAGGAGGAGCAGAGATGGCACTCCCTGGATGTCAGACAGGCCCTGGCATACTACATCGAGAGAATGAAGCCATTCCGGAAGTTGACGCAGCTCTTTGTCATGGTGGCGGGTTGGATGAAAGGCTCCCGTCTCCATCCAGATCACCACCTGCATCCTGTGCTGCTACGAGCAGGCGAGTGTACCGCTCCCAGTGGCTATTTCAGCACAATCAACCAGAGCCCAGGCATCGTCTTTGGCCTTTCTGGAAAGGGCGCCCCCTACAGGACATCTGCAAGGCCACCACCTGGTCATTGGTGCACACCTTCATGTCCCACTACGCCATCATTCAGCAGGAGAGAGAGGGCGTGGGATTCGGCAAAGCCGTGCTGAGGGAAGCTCACTGATAACTCCTACCCACCTCCAAGATATGGCTTTGTAATCACCTATAGTGGAATGGACATGAGCAATCACTCGAAGTAGAAAACAGGATTACTTACCAGCAGCTGCTGTTCTTCGAGATGTGTTGCTTATATCCATGCCACATTCGCCCTCCGTCCCCGCTGTTGGAGTTGGCAGAAAGAAGGGACTGTGAGGGGCTGTAGGGTCAGCGGTGCCTTATATGCTGCAGCATGAACGCAGTACTCCAGGGGGTGCCTAAGCTGACCCTAAGGGATCTGCTAAGGGGAAAAAAGTTCTGGGAACCAGTGCATGGTGGCGAGTACTCACCTATTGTGGAATGGATATGAGCAACACATCTCGAAGAACAGTTACTGTTAAATAACCTTGTTTTTTCTCAGTTATCCCCATGCCAATGCATCTCAGCAGTGGGTACTGTTTCTCATAGCCATTGCCAAAGTGTCTCACTGCCTCTGCTCAGCTACAACAAAGATTTAAAGCTGTAGAAACATCTTCTGACACCATTTTGCGAGCTTCATGTAGAAAACTGCACACAACAAGCCATTTGCAATGCACAGCAGGAAGTTTTTGTTAATCCTACAAAGAGCAGGAATTGTACTGCATATTCGTGAGTGCCATCTACTGGCACCTTATCTATTAACTATTTACAGATATTTCTCTTCTACAGAGCACCCCTGCAACAGCTACTTGTAAGAATGTATCACTATTTACGTAGTAGGTGCCAC
This sequence comes from Mesoclemmys tuberculata, assembly GCA_007922155.1. NCBI lineage: Eukaryota > Metazoa > Chordata > Testudines > Chelidae > Mesoclemmys > Mesoclemmys tuberculata. The sequence goes on from ML675610.1 coordinate 70,659,775, forward strand.
AGTCAATCTAAATTTACCTAGGCCAATAGTTTTCAACTTTTTTCATATGCAGAGGCCTAAAAATTTTTTAATGGAGTTGTGTACCCCTTTGGAAATCTTAGACACAGTCAGCAGACCACAGGTTGAAAACCACTGACCTAGGCATAATGAAAGCTGCCTGCACAGATTTTCTTTGGAAGTAACAGGCATGCACCAATAATAGTTCTTTTCAGCAAATAGATATTGTGATTTTTTTTTTTGTTGGGCTTCTGGAACCTTTTGATTTTGAGAGTGCACAAATAATTATTATTGTTTTGACTCTAATTCCGCCCTCTCTGCCCATTTCTGTTTAGTGCGGAAATAGTCACATAAACATTGTGCTTACACATTTTCAGTTTAAAAATAAACATCTAATTCTGTGCATGGCTATCTATGTGTGGGAAGAAATGAACAGAATTTCAATCATTTGCCACAGGTCATCCAGAAAGACAGTGGCTTTGAATGAAATTGAAATCTCTTAACTCAGTCCTGTGTTTTAACCACCATATTTCCTCAATATATACATGCACATTCATGTTCCAGTTTTTATTCATACATGGAAAATTGAGCCTTTAAAGTTTACATTATCTCTAATCAATCAGGAATTTTATGAAAACTTACTTCACTTGTCTGTCTTTTCCTAGGCAGCTTTTAAAACAACTTGACTTCAGGATATTATGTGTATAATATATATTTATATTAAAAAGTAGTCTGCTCTGGACTTTTGCATGTCTTATAGCAACTGTCAAAATAAACTATAGCCACTTCAAACTGTCCAGAACAGCTTTCCTGTAAGATATAATAAATTAAAATTTTAGCATGAGGCAGTAACACATATGGTATCTCTGACATGCCACTGGAGGAATCCTTCCCAACATGGGTGAGTTGTGTTGCTTATATACACACAAGATTAAAAAAAGATTACCAAGACAAAGCCAGCCCTGCAGCTTCAGTTTGGCTCTACATTAGTTGATCCTTATGTAGGATATCAGGGGCCAAATTACTTCTTCCTCACAGTAGAAGAGGGAACGCATAAGTAAACATATCGTTTGCATGCTGAGAATCAGGTACGAGCACATGCCTTCCCAGGCACACACATCCACTGCCTACACAACGTCCATTTCTTTAACCTGAGAGCAAGGGAGTAGGAGCTGAGGGAGTTTGTGATATGCTACTGCTCAGTGTAGGCGTCTGTCTCTGGTGCTTAACATTAGTAACCTTTACTTGCTGCAGTTAAATACGTTGAGCTCCCTGCTATGCATCAGATAATGACTTTGAAAATTATGTCTCAAGAGGGCTGCCAGCGTTGAGCGTTTTATGTGACGCTTGTACATTCAGCAAATCTACAGGATTCCACTGCAGTTCAGCCTCTGGCCACTGAGGCTGCTGTATGAGTGCTTCACAGAACCTCTCTCTTCCTCCCCTTTACCTGCTCTCAGCCCACAGCCAGCAGAGCTGTTAGCAAAGAACAGGAGGAGGCAGTAACAACACACCGATGGAGAGTACACTAGCCCCAGCTCCTGTAGGCACCTACCTGCCCCAAGCACTCTGACCTTCCCGTGCAGCTACCTCTTCTAGCTGACTTTTCCATCCTGTCTGAAGATATGGTCCCTGGGTCTGTGTGTGCAGCCTCACACCACCTGCTTGTGGGTGGGATAGATTTCTGCCTTCTTATCCACTCCATTGCTTGTGGGTGATTTATGCCTCTGTCCACACTCCATACCTGCTCCCATTGCTCAGGGCCAGGTGGAAGAACAATGGCTTCCTCTTAAAATACATGGAGCCTCACTAAACTTGGCAGTTGTGTCCCAAATGTATAATAAGCTGTTCAAATTCTGTGGCTCCGCCAGCTGTTGAGTTTTTCCCATTTTATGGCAGCACCAACTAAAGGTTTTACTATTTAAAACAAAATCCCCCCAACAAGCTGACTTGAATAAAGATCATCTAAATGCAATCCCTCTGAGGCATTCATCTCTGTATCAAGGGCCTGCTAAAGTGCACAAAATGGAATCAAGGTGCTCCTGTTTCACTGCTGAAATGGCTTAATAAATAAGTGTTTAGAGAAAATTGTAGGCAGATGCTTTCCTTTTAAATATGAAAACATGGGAAAAAATTCAGCAACTAGAAGATTTAAAAAAAAAAAATCTATACATTGTAGTTGCATCTCCACAGATGATCAAGTCAAGCATGGCAGTCCAAGTGTATTAACCAGTCAGTAGCTGAGGGACAGACTTTGTGCAAGTCCATGGGGAAGCCAGATAGCCCTTGCTGACAAGTGCAGCCTGTAAGCATGTGGCCTATATCTTCTTAGGCTATGTCTCCACTACAAAGTTAAGTTGATTTAAATTGTGTCAGCGTACAGCTGCCACTATAATTAAACTGCTGTTTCTTGTCCACACAATGCTGCTTCTGTCGGCAGAGTGCATTCATAGTAACCATTCTTGCATCAACACAGAGAACAGTGCACTGTGGGTAGCTATCCCACTGTAGAACTAGCCACAGGGTGTTTTGGGCAGGGTTTTCAATGCCTCATGGGGGCAGGTTCAGTGTCATATGATGCAAATTTCTCAATCCCATCATTCCATGGTCATTGTGATTCTAACTGGATTAGGGGGATCATTTATGATATTAATTAACGTCAATATTTCAGCATTACAATAATTCTTCGAGTGCTTGCTCATGTCCATTCCACTATAGGTGTGTGCATGCCTCTGTGCATGGTTACCTGGAACTTTTTTCCCCTTAGCTGATCCGGGCACCCCCTGGAGCCCCACGCACATGCCGCAATATGCAAGACACTGCCGGCCCTACGCCCCCTCACTTCCTTCTTTCTGCCCGTGATGGTTGCTGGAACTAGTCTTGCTTGCAGCAAGTACTATTCCCCTTGTTTGAACTTCTTTTGTATTCTGTGTTAGTTAGTTAAGTAGTTAAGTGTTGTTAGAGATAAGGCAGTCCCTGCTGGGATTTGCACAGCCGGTCCCTGCCCTGGTCGCCAGGCTTCAAGCTGTGTGCCTCCTACAGGAAGGCCTTCCCACTCAGCAACCCCCACAACAGTTGTCTTAAGTGCCTGGGGAAGCCTACAGGAAGGATAAGTGTAAAATCTGCAAGGCTTGTAAACCAAGGACTCAAAAGGACCAAGAAATGTGGTTGAAAGCCCTGCTGATGGAGGCAGTGCTCCGCCTGGTGTCTGAGCCAATCTGCTCCACTTCAGTACCGAGTGTGGCATCAGTACAGAGCGCGCCGTCGGCACCATCTGTGTCTTGGCACCATACAACTTCGCCAGTACCGAAGAAGAGGAAGCAGCATGCAGAGCGTGGACACTCCCCTGCGCCATCATTATGGGCAGGATCGAGTGCGGAGATGCACTGAACTCAGCCCGTCAAGATCCTTTCTCCTGTGCCTGCATCTCTGGTCAGAGAGCCTCCCCCCGACTCCTGGGAGTGGGAGAGTGCCCCTGCCGACGCTGTCAGTGCTGCAGGCTTTTCAGGTGGCAAGAGCCTTGTTGGCCTTGCCTATGCCACCTCCATCCCACCCTCCGCTGAGGGAGAAGGGGCTGGTGTTACAGGGGAAACCCGCGTTGGGTCCCCCTGAATGGCGGTACGGGGAGGAAGATCTCCCACCGGATGGTCATCTAGGTTACAGCAGAGCCGCTCCCCTAGTAGTCACTCCAGGTCGGTGTTGTTGAGCTGACACAGGACGTGGAGTCTCCTTCTCAGAGCTGATGTCGAACCCCAGCACCAGAGGCAACGCAAGCCAGGAGGTGGCATCGGTTGAGCTCTGCCAGGTGATGCTCAGACAGCTCCCGTTCCTGCTCTCCAACACCAATGAGTTCACCTGCACCAAGGCAGCGCGGAATCCAGTCATCAGAGTCTGGCTTGGTACCAAGGAGTTCGGGATGGTGCCAACCTTGGTCACTGAAGGCTGCTACAGAGCTGCAAGGCAAGCAATGTCTAAAATTGTCAGTACCAAGTACTCTGGTACTTCTAATTTTTCAGAGCGTGACCCTGCTCATTGGCACTGCTCACAGCAATGGAGGCAGTCCTCATCGTCCTCCAAGTCAGAAGGGTCTAAGGGGTGGTCCCTGGCATGGAAGGGTGCTTGTGACCGGAGACCACAGATCCCGGGCCTCTGACACCGATGATGCTTCGGGGTCATCAGGCAAGTTGAGGCCCCATAAAGTGCTAGAGCCCATGGCACAGTTGGCCCCAGTCCCCAAGGACAGTGGCCGCAGCATTGGCCTTATTAGGCCCCATGCAGTCTCCAGGTGGGATATGGGCCCCAATCCATTAAATCATCAAGGGTGCAGTCCCTGCCTCCGGCACAGGAGAAGACCCATCAGCATCACTCCTTGGATGAGGAGTTGGACCCCCAGGAGGGGACCTCAGCAGGTACAAGCCTTCGCTAGGAGGGGGCACACCCACAGGCTGCACCACTGCAATCCTCTCCTCCTCCACCTGATGCGACAGTCTTCCAGGTGGGTCCTAGGGATAGTTTTGGGGGCCTATGCCCTGCAGTTTGTCTACCCACCCCAAAAACCCGCCCCCTCTGTCCCTCTTCAGGGACCCCTCTCACGAGCAACTCCTCTTACAGGAAGTGGACAGAGGCAGGTCCAGATCCCGAGTATAGGACAATGTGACCCTCACTTGCTCCATGTGCCACAGTTTGGGAATACTCATAAATGAACAGAAGTCCATATTAACCCCAGTGTAACGCATAGAGTTCATTGGGGCTACCCTGGATGCTTCCCAGGCCTTCCTGCCTCAGCCACATTTCAAGGTGATGGTTTCTATCATCTCCCAGCTGCACTGATGTCCCACGACAACAGGCAGGCACTGCCTACAGCTGTTAGGCCACATGGCAGCCTGCACTTACGTAGTGAGACCAGACCGCTTGAGGCATGGCTGGCCATGGTACATGTCCCAAGCAGGCACCCACTGGACCAGGTGATCACAGTTCCCCCACCTGTTCTAGCCTCCCTAGATTGGTGGTGGACTCTCCCGGCAGTGCTGAAGGGCTTTCCATTTGAGGAACTAGTCCCGTCGGTCACCCTAATTTCTGACACTTTGGACATAGGATACAGGGTCCACATCAGCACCAACCTAGGCACTCGGGGTCTGGTTGAGGGAGGAGAGGCACCTGCACATCAACGTGAAGGAGCTGATGGCCATGTGCAAGACGTTCCTCCGATTCCTGATGGGCAGAATGGTACAGGTGCTGACGCACAACACCATGGCCATTTTTTACATAAACTAGCAGGGGGGAGTGTGCTCCTCAGCCCTCTGTGAGGAAGCTATCTGTCTGTGGAACTTTGCTGTGAGGCACGATTTCCACTTGATGGCCTCTAACCTTGCAGGAGTGAGGAACGATGAAGCAGATTGCCTCAGCAGGTCATTTCTACCCTGCTATGACTGGTTGCTACACCCGGAGGTGGCAGCTCTGAACTTCCGGAAGTGGGGGTGTTCCCCAAGTGGACCTATTTGCGTTGACCTGGAAGAAATGTACAAGGTTCTGTTCACTCTGGGGTTGAGAGACCAGGTCGATTTCCAATGCGTTCCTCATGGACTGGATGGGGAATCTCATGTATGCATTCCCACCCATTCCGCTCCTGGTCAAGGTCCTGCTGAAAATAAAGAGGGACAGGGTGAACGTTATACTCATCGCTCCAGCCTGGCCAAGACAGCACTGGTTCAGCATGCTGCTGGACCTTTCAATCGCCCAACCCCTGGAGCTCCTGCGGTGGCACAACCTTTTATCCCAGGACTATGGTCACCTTTTGCACCCGGACCTGGACTCCCTGCACCTCACGGCCTGGAGTTCTGTGGCTGACAGGGAGAGAGAGAGCCTGCTCAGTGCAGGTCCAGCAAGTCCTGCTTGGCAGCAGGAAGCCTTCTACACAGGTCATGCATTGGGCTAAGTGGAGATGGTTTACCTGTTGGGTGGAATCCTGAGGCATCCCACCCAGCCTCTCGCCTATACAGGAGATCCTGGTGTACCTGCTCCAGCTAAAGCTCCAGGGTCTGGAGCTGGCCTTGTTGAAGGTTCACCTGGCAGCCATTTCAGCCTTCCATCAGCCACTACAGGAGAGATCACTGTTCTCCCATCCAGTGTCAGTCAGGTACCTCAAGGGGGAACAGAGGCTTTATCCACAGGTCCGTGACCCGGTCCCTTTCTGGGATCTCAACTGGGTCCTCTCGAGACTCATGGGGGCCCCCCTTTCAAGCCCATGGCTTCATGCCCTCTGCTCCTGCTGTCATAGAAGGTAGCCTTCCTGGTGGCCATTACCTCAAGTCGGAGGATCTCCGAGATTAGGGCCTTAATTTCTAAGCCCCTTTACACAGTATTCTATCAGGACAAGATTCAGTTGAGGCCACATCTGGCCTTCCTGCCCAAGGTGGTTTCCCAATTTCATTATAATCAGGATATTTTCTCCCTCTTTTTTTTTTCCCCCCAAACCTCATGGTTCGGAGGAGGAGACGAGATGGCACTCACTGGACGAGAGACGCACCCTGGCCTTCTACATCGAGCGTACAAAGCCGTTCTGGAAATCGATGCAGCTCTTTGTTGCAGTGGCTCTCCGGATGAAAGGCTCACTTGTCTCCACCTAGTGCATCTCCTCATGGATTATGTCATGCATCAAGTTCTGCTACGAGCAGGCGAGGGTGCCACTCCTGGGAACCATCACAGCGCACTCAACCAGAGCTCAAGCTTTGTCAACAGCCTTCCTGGAGAGAGTGCCCCTGCAGGACATCTGCAAAGCCGCCACCTGGTCATCGGTGCAGAGCCGTGCTGTGGGCAGCTCACCGGTAACTCCAACCCACCTCCAAAAGTATTGCTTGTTAGTCACCTATAGTGGCATGGACAAGAGCAAGCACTCGAAGAAGAAAACAAGGTTACTTACTAGTAACTGCTGTTCTTCGAGATGTGTTGCTCATGTCCATTCCACATACCCCTGTCCCAGCTGCCGGAGTTGGCAAAAAGAAGGGACTGAGGCGGTGTAGGGCTGGCAGCGCCTCATATATCGCGGCATGTGCGTGGAGCTCTGGGGGCACTGGAGCCAGCTCTATGGAATCGGCTAAGGAGAAAAATGTTCCAGGTAACTGTGCATGGAGGCATGCACACACCTAAGGTGGAATGGACATGAGCAACACATCTCGAAAAACAGCAGTTACTGGTAAGTAACCTTGTTTTCCTATGAGCTATGCCGTGTCAGGTACTGTTGGCAAGGTTATAAAAGTGAGGGGCAAAAACACCCCAGGATGTCTTCTTCTCTCTGTCTCTTTCACCCAGGAAGAAAAAACAACCAGCTCTATGACTTTGGGGGGTATCCCAGCTTGAGATTTTGGACAAGCGTGGTAAGGATTTTACCCTGAAGCAAGTTGAGTTTAAGTCCTAGATTTTAAGTGAGTATAAGTATTCAAGTCAGAAACGGTTACAAGAAAAAATGAGAAAACACTTTCTAGTAGCTATGTCTTTGTAGTTAAATAAACTTGTTCTATTTTTAATCAGAACTAATGCAGTGTTGTATTTAAACGGAACTGTTTGGCAATGCCATTTAAAGTAGTAAACTGTTGGATATTGACCCCTTACAGGGGCAATGGACCTATAATATCTAAACTGCCCATGAGAGGCCTGGCCAGTGCAAACACATGTTTTGGAGAAAATTCGGGACTGAGCATTTTGTGGTAATAATAAATTTTGTGCAAGTAATAACCACAGATGCTGGAAGCCAGAGCGTGGCTGGTGTGTTGCTGACAAGCTGCTGAGTTAGAGCTGCTGGAGCAGGACTACATCTTAATACAGAAGCTCAAGGTGTGACCTGCATGCTGTTTGGCAGTTTGTGAGCAACCCAGGATGGAAGCGTTGAGGTGCACAACATTGCAGTACAGATGGTGACACAAACCCTCGTTGGTCTGGATTGCACCCTGGTGTGTGGCAGATGCTTAACTGTGTAAATAAAGGTTTTCATAGTCTAAGGCCAGAAGAGCCCCTTTGCAAACTGTGTGAAGGGGCCTTCATTTAAGTAACAATCAGGCTCTGGCTTTGCCTCCCTTCCTTTCCATATTTTTATTCCATCACATAACATGAGAACAAGGGATCAATCCACAAAGATGATGGTAGGTACAATAGAAGCTATTACTTCACCCACCCTGTCTCCCTTAGTCTAACCAGAGTTACAAGTGATCTGATCCTGAAAAGGGCTGAGCACTCCAGCATGGCTGAAGAATTGGCTCCAAAGTTTGGATATGGGTCTGAAATTTGCAATTTGGATGGGGCCAATCTCTAATAATATTAGTTTTACGTGCTAAAGGCTCTCATGTTTTAGGTGGATCACTGCAGGGGTCAGGAAAGGAATGATTTTTCTCTCAGCTAGTGATAGAGTATTGTGAAGTTGCCAAGTGCATTATGGGAGTTCTTCACTTTTTTTGGCAGCATCAGAGACTAAAAATTGCAAATTAGTCCAGGAAAAAGTCTCTCTCTCTTCCCTCTCGCCCTTATTCCTCAGTTCAGCCTTCACAATATTATATTGTGGTTTCTGAGCAGTTCAAGTCAACCTTTTAGATCGGAAAGGATTATCATGTGCCAGAGCACTTGGTGTTCTAAAGCCAAAAATACTTTAATACTTAAATGGATGGTCATGTGGCTATTTTTTCATCCAAGCATCTCTCAGCCTTTAAAACTCCTGCTTAAGAAATTCATTCTTTGCTTCAGAAATTTTGGAGGCAAGCTGTGTGAGGGTACAGTACTCATTAGGAACGGTAGAAGGGTTCACTAATGAACTCGCTGCCTAGAAATACATTGTCTTTAACAAGCTTTGCCTAGTAATAGGTTTTTCTATTTGCATTCTATTAGGATGAACTGAATAAAGATGTTATCTTCTATTTGTGAAGCAAACTTGGGCAGTAGAGTTTCCCTTCATTAATGGTCTCTGATCAAGGGCATGGAATTTGGCGTGCCTTCCAATCCTTCTGCTTGGCTCCCTGGAAGTAATGGCTGGTTGATGTGTATTCACAGTATTTAGGGTACCAGTTTTGAGCAATTGTTACAAAATTCGAAGCAAACCAAGATTGTACTCTATGTACATGACTGTTACATGTGCAAAGTAGAGGTGCCACTACTACTAGTGTGCAACTGATAGGATGCAGCAGTCTGCCTCAGATCCTGTGAAGAACAGGACAACATGTGTAGGTTAGGTGCAATAAACATTGCACAGTGCCTCTGCACAGTGTGCATTGATATACACAATGAAATACTGTGGTCATGGTAGGCAAGACTCAGGGGTTTTTTTAAATTTTATTTTGAGGAAGGTTGGATAGGAGTCAGTAATATTTTTTGCTGAGGCAAAAGAGCAGAATATGGAGGTGGTTGGCAAAATGTTTCCTAGACCTGGCAAAAAATGGCTAAGGTTTGGCCCTGTAAGTTCCTTTGCTCAGTCCTTTTATATAAAATACAAAAACAATTTATTAATACCCCCATTTTTCAATCCTAAAACAATTTAGAGCAGTATAAAGGATTTTTTGTCGGTAAATAGTCCATCACCACTAGTGTGAGGGAGACAACATAGCTATTATTAGTTTTTCTTTTGTCACTGTGTAGCACAAAACGTTAAAACAAAAGAAAACCCAGAAAAATGCTAGAAGACACCCTCTCACCTGTGGCTGAACACTTTTCACAAACAGTCACTCCATATCTGATCTTTCAATACTTGTCCTCAAAAGAACCTGGCACAAGACCTTCAAAAGGCAAACCTGGGAACTTAAATTCATAATGCTGCTAAACATTAAAAATCATGGATTTAACAGGCATGCTGGTCTCAGGGCTCATTACAGCAATCTAACGCACACCTGCCTGCTAATCCTTAATGGCCCACTTCAAGCCTCTTTTGCATAACAATCTAACTCTCCATCTCAAATTACCTCATATAACAGGAGTTTTCCCTTAAATACAAGATGGGACAGATTATTACACTCATCTGAGACACTCTGATTTCCTTCCCCTGATGTGAAGTGCTCTTTGTAGCTTGAAAACTTGCACCTCCCTCCAACAGAAATTGATCCAAAAAGATATTAGCTCACTTTCTCTCTCTCTCTCTCTCTCAAAAAAAATCCCCACTCAGTATTAAGCTGCTTCCCAAGTGTCTTTCCAAATGGTATATTAAACCTCAACAGTCACTGATAATCTGCCTATCAGGATGACCAATATTGACTCACTGTTACCTTGTAATTCACTGTTTGTATTGTATCATCTTTTGTCTATTGTCGTAGACTGCAAACTTTTGGGACAGGGGCCTTATTTTTGTTCTGTGTTTGGACAGCATCTGACACAATGCGTTTCTGATCCATGACTAGGGCTTGTTAGTGCTGCAGTCATACAAATAATTACCTTTTTTTATTCTTTCCAGAAACGGGTTTTCTCACCATTGGGGTTTAAACCTGCTTTCGCTGAAGCTAGAGGTAAAACTCCACTGAGGTCAATAGGGGCACTGTTGTGCCCTTGGAATCCCAGAAGAGGGAATTTAGTTGTGTTCATACACTTTGAAGAGGGATGTGCCATGTTTTTTATTTGTGTATTTTGATGGAACTGCTACTCTTAATCCAAGTATTAGAGAGAATGATATTCTGATGCCCTCATATCAGTTTGTCTTTTTGGGAACTCTGGATAATTGTATTGCTGGAAGTGCTGCGTACTTCTATAGTGCCATCTATCTAAGGAAAATATTCTAAATCTGAAAACATTTTATAAACTGTACTGAATCTAACTTGCCTATTTAATAGGTATTAATCCTCATTTAACAAAAGGAAGCACAATGACTGGCACAGCAAGTAGATAGAATAACAGGGAAAAAACTTTGTTTCTCTTCTCCGGTTCTGTGCTAATGTCATGCAGCTTCTTCATCTCCTCAGCCTAGGGACTTCCTCAGTTGCTGGAGTACAATTTCAATTGCTCAATCAATATTAAGATTTTTTCGATCTTTTTCTGTCATGGTGGTAGTTGTGGGAATTCTCGTTTATATATTTGAAATTTCTATTCCCATAAATATTTACGATAAAATCAAAGATTATGATTCCTCCAGAAATTACTCCATACCTCATCACTTTTCTGAAAAGTTTTTCTTCGCTGAGCCCTTCATAAACAGCATATCACATGCATATGCATGCCAGCCAACCAACCAACCTGCAAATATTCCCCCTGGGAGAGGACTGGAGAGGAGGAACCATATGTGACAGATGCTAGTCATATTGCTTAATGGATAGGTTGGAATGCATTCAAATACTGCAGTGATGGGTGCAATATAAGAATCTGAATAAAATAGATGAAAAAGACCTTTAATCCTGTCAGTGTATTTACTGGAGTTTTCTTAAGTGACCCAAAAGATGGTGGGTGCATCTGTCACTCATATTCAGAAAGTACTCTGCAGTTTAATAGGAAAATTTTAGGTACATTGGGTCAAATTTTCAAAAGAGACTAAAGTCCCATTTTTAAAAGTGACGTAAGCACTTAGGAGCCTATGTTCCATTGACGTACAATGAGACTTGGACTCCTAAGCGTCCATCACGTTTGTAAATGGGACTTGGGCTCTTAAGTAACTCAGGCAGTTTTGAAATGTTAACTTTTAGCCTAAATTTTCCTTTGCTCAGTTTCAATCTATGACTCCTCCTTTGGGCCCCTGAGATAACCCTTCTTTCCTGGAGTGTGGTTTTGCCTGTTCATCTACATTTTGGCAAACTTTTCATGTGTAGTTCTTTTAATCTGTTCTCTTAAGCCCGTGGTGCCACTAACGCCTTTGCTGTCCTTTGTACTCTTATCTGAGCTTAATGCAGTTTGTTTTCTCTCTTGTAGTAGTGGCATGCCCCAGGCTGTACAGCGCAGACAAGCCAAACCTCAGTAGGGTTCTCAGATTTGAGCAGGGGGAGGGAGGATTCAAATGTGACTCTGAAGCCCATGCAAAGGGCTTGTGAAGGGCTTTGTGCTGGAGTTTCTGGAGGGACAGGGAGTAGGAACACTTCCCTATCTAGACTGTGAAGAGGTTTTGGAGCTGCAGGTATGTGCTTACAAATACCTGAGGGATGCATAGCCACTGTAGCTCATGTGACCTGCTTTTCTGAGGGAAAGAACGGTGGATCTGATCTCACTGGTCTGATGCCTTCCCTTTCCCTGTGTGCTTTGAGTGCCTTGAGCCCAAATGGAATCAATCTTTGCAGCATGGTGTGGGCTGACTCTATGTATGATCCCAGAATCCTCCCCCCCCCCCACACTCCCCCGTGATGCACAGAAGAACCAAATCATTTCTGAGACCCTTTATGACCGGGGAATTGGACAGGTTTTACCTCTCTTCAAATATCCCTTCCAGGCAGGAAGTAAGTGTTTTAAACCTCCATTCTACGCATTTTACGAGCCTAATCCAAAGCCCAGTGAAGACAGTGGAATGACTGTCATGGGCTTCAGATCTGGTCATAAGATTATAGTAAACTAGCTCATATTCCACACAGTCTGAAATTTTTATCTTGGAATTACATTTTCATAAGCTTTATTTCTTCATAAAAAACCCCGTTTAACAAATCATTACACCAAATCTGTTAAATCAGTTTAACAAATACTTTAGTCTATGCTCTCAGTCTTTGAGGAGTTCTTTTGTAAGACTTTCTTTGAAGCAGTGAAATTACTGAATTTGTCTTTGCTGTATCGCAAAGCAGTGTCCTTAACAACATTGAAACTCCAGTTTTTGTTGGTGTCTCTGTTCATTTCTCTCCCAATATCCAGTGATTTACAGGGCTGATTCTGACTGGCACAAACATGCATTAAGTCAAGTTTGTTTAAAATGTGGAACTGATAAGAGAGTCTGGGTGTTGGAACTGGGTTAGAGCATTATACAGTTTCCAAACACGTGAGTTCAAATGGTGGTCTCATTCTGTTTTCTGTCTATTTGTTCTCCCCCCCATTTGTCAATCTCTTTCAGACAAAGGCCAATGATTAGAGAACCAGTGGGGTTTCCAGTCAGAGCCAAGGTTTATTGGCAAAGCTGTTTACAGGAAATACTGAACCTGGGCATGATTATTGAAATGGAAAGCAAAACTTCTATAGGTTCAGAACTGGGCCTAGTGTGGGGAAAGGAAAACAAATAGAATCCAACAAGCCGAGGACTGAATTCAGTGCAGCTCCTTTAATTTACAGTAGCCGAGGATTTTCCTCCTGAAATGCTTTGCTCTTTGCAATGGCTGTCGTCAGAAAAAATTATTTTAGCATTGTTATTTGCTATAACATAATAATTCACCTACTCCAGTGGCTTGTTTTCACAGGTTATGGTAGCATAAGCCATAACAGTGGAGCTGAGCATTCTATGAACGTAGCTGCCTAAAGTTTCAGCATAGAAAGGAATTAATTTCATGTTTTTTAAAATAAAAATGTGTGTGTTCAAATGCTGAAGATGGAAGTGGAAAGAAATAAAATAATGAAATATTTCATTGGAAAAAATGCCTCTCAGGTGGATGAAATATTTCAGGATCTGCACTCACAATAACTTATTTAAATAATATGTTTAATTTTATCTAAAGAAGTGTACATTCTAGTCTTGTCAATCTGTATATTCTAAAGAAACAATTCTCATTCATTTTTAAAAGCAACATTACACAGAGCTTGCTTCATCAGCTGAAACAAATACTGTACCAAAGAGCTATGCTTTTATGCATAAGCCGTAGGCATTTCACAAAATAAATCCCACAATCTGTTCGATATTATGGCATGGAGACCAGTCTAAAAGCTTATATGCCTAGGCCACAAATGTACCCATTGGCCCTGGAGTGCTATAAAAAAGGATCTTTTTATTTCTAGTTGTCCATCCATTTGGACAAGACGATAAACCAACAGTATGATGAACTCTGCTTTTCTGCATCTGTTTGTTCTGTTTTTCTCCATGGTACAGCTGCTGGCACATATGGATGCTCTAATTCCTTCATGTGGGGCGGCTCCTTATTATCATATCTTCTATGAAGCAAATTTAGGCTAAGAGAAGACTGGAGAAATGTGACATGAAGATTTACTACGTATCAGTATTCTAACTGCAGCATTTCGAAGCACCTGCAGTTTATCAAGTTAGACATAAAAAAGATTGACACCATGGGAATAGCAATAATCTAGACATGTCACTTGTACGGGAATAACACAATTTTCTACCCTGTGTTTTAGTAAGCCTGGCTCTCAGAAAGTTTGCAGAGTAATTTTAAATTAAAAAAAAAAAAAAAGCTTTGCTATTCTCTTAGTAGATTGAGGATTAAGAAGTACCTTTCCCTAGGTGATTTTACCCTTTTACAGATGGTAAACATTGAGTTTTCTCGTCTTTCAAATAGAGCTGAAATGAACAAGGTTTGTTCTAATTTTTAATGCTTTTATGCAAAAAAGGAGGAAATAAGCAAAGGAACCTATATATCGAACACCTCCAAAAAAGAAAAATGTTATATATTATATATGTTATACATACATTTACATGTGTAAAATATAAACACAACTGCAAAACAAATAAACCCCAAATCAAGCAAACACAAAACTGATTTAAAAAAAAAAAAATTAACCTTTAGAGTGTTTCTTCTCAATAGCATTTCTTACCCTGGTCACTGTAATATCTTTATCCTGGAAATCTTCACAGTCATGGGGATTTTAAATATGCTATGATGAAGTTTAATTTTCTTGGGAGATTTTCTTGAGAATACAGTATGTACCCTCAGCAACTCTTGAGTACCATCCTAGAAAAGATATAGTCCTTTTAATGAATATGGAACCAGGGTTTATACTACCAAGTTTCCAAAAAGTCCTCCATCAGTGAGAAGGAGTCAATGCTTTTCTCATCTGTGAAGTTTATTTCACCTTCTGGGACAAAGGTTGCAGAGGAAACCTTTGGATTTGAAGAAGAATGTTTTGCTTTTGTTAAAACGAATAGTGTTTATGCTAGTGAAGCTTTTAAAGGACTATAATATTACTTTCCCACAATTAAAAAACAAACAAAAAACTTGTATGGTCATGAGAGAGGAGAGCAAACGCCTTGGATATACATTTAGGTCATGATGGAAAGATGATTTTTGCTTTCAGGTCTACTGTGTGTCTCAGATCCCACATAATCTTCAATACCTTAATAAGAGCGGGCTGCATGTTTTGAATAGTCTCCAGAAACATTTTGTAAAATTCAAATCTAAGGGCCACTGACTGAGTCCTACATTTAAAGATTCTATTTCAAAATGTCGTTTTTATGAGAAAGCAGCTTTCCTTTACACTACAGAGCGTAACCCAGGCTGAGGGGGGCATTCAGCAGAGTCCTCTGCCCTACTCTCCTGTTTTTAGCTCCCCCCAAGTTGTGAATAATTGGCTCCTGCTGTGCTGTTTAGCAGGCTCCATGCTATGACATTGCCTGGACTTGACTGAACAATATTTGCTGAATTCAATGAGTGATTCAAGAAACTTCACGATATTAAAAAACGTTTTCTTCATGTGCCTATTTTATGGAGCTGGAAAACTATTGTGGATGTGCACAAGTTTTCAGAGAAAATAGTCCCTATCACCCAGCACTGACACAGCTTTTGGTTTTGGGGACCCCTGCAGGTGCATGCGGCTGGGCCTATGTTGTTTCAGTTATGGCCTGATTTCCTCTTTTTAATGCACTGCGAACTTCCTTATTTAAAAAGTAAAGTTTAGAAATGTCACATACTAGAAAGATGGCCCCATGCTACCAGGGAGACTTTGTAATTCTGATATCGAAGCATGTTGCCCTCTGGATGCTGCTATGGAAGAGGAACCAGCAGTTGATTCAAAGACCCATGCAATCAATCTTTGCATTCACTTCAGTAGGGTTGGAATTAGGCCCTTTGGCAGACATAAGGAAATGGAAGATTAAAAAAAAATGTTTATGCCCCTCTTAGCCTGTTCTATGTCTTCTTTCTTGTTGTCCATTATGCCTGCAACTCCCTCCTGCCTCTAGGGAGCAAGCTGACAATTTTTCATTCAAATTCTCACTTAAAAATGTTTCCTACCTGTAGCTTCCACCTGCCACCTCGCTAAAGAAAGCCATAAGCAAGGAATGCTGTACCAGCCCTATTTAAAACCAATCAACAAACAAACTAAAAACCTTGCATCACTCTTGGGCGCATGAACCACAGGAAACTTGCTCCACAGCAGCCCCCTAACTTAAATACACTGCGTATGGGTAACATGGGCCTTTTAATGGTGTGACTTACTGAAGTAGGTCATATTGATGCGGTGCATCTACATTAGGAGTTTTCACTGGTATATATCCCCAGATATAGACGGGTCCTAACACAGAACTATCTTCTGTGGTAACCCAGGGCATTTTGTGTGAATTGTTCTGCTGGTTTGTTTAAATTGTAAGTTCAGTGGGTCAGGTGCCGTGTCGTCTCGCTGAAGCGAATGGATTTTTTTTTTATCTTTGTTGCAATCCGCTTTTAAAATGACAGTTGTACAAAGCTCTGTATGTTCTTAGTGAAAGAATTGCTTTTGAAGATCTTCCTGGCTGCCACAAGAGGTCACTTCTTCCCTGTTTTTATTCCACATTGCTCTAATGGTTGATGCCTCTAACAAATGGAAATGTATGGGGGAGAGGTGTGTCTTTCAAACTAGTAGCACGGGCTGGCATCTTCACTGAAACTCTGCTTCAATGTATATTTAATGCAGCCTTGGAAAACTGTCACAAAAACTACCGGTCTAGGCAAAAAATTACTAGGCCATTCTCCTTATAAGTGTCACGCACACAGCCTCTTCCTACCACCCACACCCGAACAGAAACTTGTGCACCGAGAGAAGGAAAGACAGAAACTCACTCATTCTCAATTAGTTTGATAAGCCCCCCAACTGCTGCCAAATAATCTTTCATGAGCACACATTCTCTCATGAGTACTTGCTCTCTCTCTCTCTCTCTGTCTTCACATTAAATTCTCTGTCTCTTTCAAATATGTTTTACGCCTGGCTGTTTCTAATACTTGATAACTACAGCAAGAATGCTTTATGTCTGTACATATTTCAATAGTCATGGTGCCAGTAGATGGTGCTCAAGAATATGTAGCATATGGTTCCTCGGTTTTGTAGGACTAAAGAACTATTTTGTGAGTACATTGTACTGCAAATGGTTTTTCTGTTCAACTCTTTGCATCAACCCCACTCCATTGTGCACACCTTCCCTCCACACCTATGTCTGTCAATGCATTGCCATACATTGTTTGCCCTCCGATACTCACTCAGTGCTTCTGTACATAAACATTTAGTTTGCAGCAAGTTACGATGTGAACCTCTCCCACCCTAGCGTGCTGTGGACCCTGCTGCTGCACATTAAGTTCATTAATGCAATTTGAGCTCATCCTCTTTGAAACAGGACTAGATCAAAGCACATTAACACAACATTAAGGTGAGGCAGTAAGGGTCCACATGGCCAGGCTATTGCGGAGTAGATTCACACTCAGCTTGTTTGTGTGCGCAAACTGGCAGTGACTACTCGATTCGCCCGTCTATTTGCTCACAGTGCACAGCTGTCTCTTCTCTTCTGTCTCGCCAATAAAATTCATTCGTTCTCTTTTTTTAATTCCCCTACAAATTCACTTCTGTGCCCCATCCAGTCTGTTGCTCTGCAGAAGCAGCTCTCAGTCCCTTCCTCTTGGTTAATCCCTCTCCTGGTTGTAGCAGCCACCGGTCAGCACCTCTCTCCCAACTGGGCCTCAAGTCTGGCATCTCACCTCTCAATGCTATAGAGGAAGTCGACTAAGAAGAGAAGAGATACCACATTCCCTGTACCCTTTTCATGTAGTCTGTGGTTTCCCTGTGACACTTCCTGCTGGAGCAGAAACAAAGCGGTCAGACAGTGCAGCTGCATACTGCAGCTATATAGAGGAGTAAGGAGTTTACCTTCTTGCTATGCATAGTTTTGTTCATAATAAAGGTGTTAACTTGTCAGTAAGAGACTATGTGGTACAGGCAGTGGAAGACACAATGTGCTGGCAGACCCAGTGAGAGGTACTAATGAAATTGCTGCAACAGAATCTGTGCCACTGCAAGCAACTCCTCAACCAACCCTAAAATCAGGCCAAATGCTCAGTATGGCTGGAAATGGTTCAAACAACAATTTGAGCTGTATATGAAAACTTCAGAGGCAAGTAAACTGGAGGATGAGCAAAAGATTTCTCTCTTAATTATGGCAGGCTCAGATGCATTCTATACAGTTGATGGTGGGGAGAGAGGAAAGCTGCAGAAATAATGAAAATGTTTGAGGATCATTGTGTCCTCAGAAATAGTGTTATTTCTGAAAATGTGTGTTCAGGATGAGAACTCAGAATGAAAGGGAGACAATAGAGGAATTTTTTAGAGACTTAAAACTAGATCGTCAGTTTCATGAACATAGAATATTAAAAGACTTTCTCATTAAAGACCAGATTGTCCTGGGATGTAACAAAAAAGTCCATGAGGGATTACTCTGGTAGATGGAGCAGACACTAAAAAGGCCACTGATTATATGACTGTGAATAGAATCATAGATGATTAGGGTTGGAAGGGACCTCAGGAAGTCATCTAGTCCAACCTCTTGCTCAAAGCAGGACCAACCCCCACTAAATCATCCCAGCCAGGGCTTTGTCAAGCCAGGCCTTAAAAACCTCTAAGGATGGAGATGCCACCACCTCCCTAGGTAACCCATTCTAGTGCTTCACCACCCTCTTAGTGGAAAAGTTTTTCCGAATATTCAGTCTAGACCTCCCCCACTGCAACTTGAAACCATTGCTCCTTATTCCGTCTTCTGCCACCACTGAGAACAGCCTCTTTGGAACCACCCTTCAGGTAGTTAAAGGCTGCTATCAAATCCCCCCTTGCCCTTCTCTTCTGCAAACAAACCCAGTTCTCTCAGCCTCTCCTCATAAGTCATGTGCTCCAGCCCCCTAATCATTTTCGTTGCCCTCCTCTGGACTCTTTCCAATTTGTCCACATCCTTCCTTTAGTGGGGGGCCCAAAACTGGACACAATACTCCAGATGTGGCCTCTCCAGTACTGAATAAAATGGCATAATTGCTTTCCTTGGTCTGCTGGCAATGCTCCTTTTAATGTAGCTCTACATGTTGTTAGCCTTCTTGGTAACAAGGGCCTACTGCTGAATCATCCAACTTCTTGTCCACTGTAATCCCTAGATCCTTTTCTGCAGAACTGCTGCTTATCGAGTTGGTCTCCAGTCTGTAGCTGTGCATGGGATTCTTCCATCCTAAGTGCAGGACTCTGCACTTGTCCTTGTTAAACCTCATCAGATTTCTTTTGGCCCAAGCCTCCCATTTGTTTTAGTCACTCTGTATCCTATCCGTACACTTCAGGATATCTACCACTCCCCCCCAGCTTTGTGTCATCAGCAAACTTGCTGAGGGTGCAATCTACCCCATCCTCCAGATCATTAATGAAGATGTTGAACAAAACTGGCCCCAAGACAGACACCTGTGGCACTCCGCTTGTGACCAGCTGCCAGCTAGACATCAAGCCTTTGATCACTACCCATTGAGCTGAATGATCTGGCCAGCTTTCTGTCCATCTTATGGTCAGTTCATTCACCCCATACTTCTGTAACTTGCTGATAAGAATCCTGTGGGAGACCATATGAAAAGCTTTGCTAAAGTCAAAGTATATCATGTCTACCACTTTCTCCACATCAACAGAGCCAGTCAACTCAACATAGAAGGCAATCAGATTGATCAAACATGACTTGCCTTTGGTGAATCCATGCTGACTGTTCCTGATCACGTTCCTCCTCTCTAAATGCTTCAAAATGGATTCCTTGAGGACCTGCTCCATAATTTTACTAGAGACTAAGGTGAGGTTGGCTGGTCTGTAGTTACCAGGGTCCTCCTCCTCCTTTTTTAAAGATGGGCACCATGTTTGCCTTTTTCCAATTGTCTGGGACCTCCCCGATTGCCACAAGTTTTCAAAGATAATGGCGCATAGCTCTGCAATCACATCAGCCAACTCCCTCAGCACCCTTGGATGCACTGCATCCGGCCCCATGGATTTTTGCCTGTCCAGCTTTTTTAAATAGTCCTGAACCTGTTCTTTCAGCACTGAGAGCTGCTTACCTCCTCCCCATACTTTGCTCCCCTGTGCAGTAGTGTGAGAGCAGACCCCGTCTGTAAAGGCAGAGGCAAAAAAGTATTGAATACTTTAGCTTTTTCCACATCATCTGCCTCTAGGTTGCCTCCCCCATTCACTAAGGGGCTCACGATTCCCTGACCACTACCTTGTTTCTAACATACCTGTAGAAACCATTTTTGTAACCCTTTATGTCCCTTGCTAGCTGCAACTCCAGTTGTGCTTTGGCTTTCCCGATTTCACTCCTGCATGCTCAAGCAGTATTTTTATTCTCCTCTCTAGTCATCTCACCAAGATTCCACTTCTTGTAAACTTCCTTTTTGTGTTTAATCTCACCGAAGATTTCCTTGTTAAGCCACGCTGGTTGACTGCCATATTTGCTATTCTTTTTGATCATTGGGATACTTTGTTCCTGAACCCTCAATTAGGTTTCTTTAAAATACAGTCATCTCTCCTGGACTCCTTCCCCACCTCCTATTAGCCTCCTGAGGGAACCAAAATTTGCTTTTCCATATTCTGCTGCTCTCCTATCTTTCATCAGGATTCTGAACTCAGCCATCTCATGGTCACCGCTGCCCAGGTTGCCATCCACTTCTACTTCCCCTACCAATAGTAAATACCAGCAGTAAACCATCAAAGCAAAAGTTAACAGAAATTAAATTGGTCAGAGACATTAAAATGGCAGCAGGGAACAACGCTGGTGATGTGGCAACCAGAGCAAGTACAGGAATGTCCAGCAGTCGGGCAGCTATGTAGAAACCTGTAATAAGCCCAGCCATTATGCTAAAATGTGCAATGAAAACAGGAAAGTGCATGCATTACACGCACAAATGGATTCCTCAAGTGAAGAGGAAGAACTGTTCTTAAGCA
Source organism: Mesoclemmys tuberculata (assembly GCA_007922155.1). NCBI lineage: Eukaryota > Metazoa > Chordata > Testudines > Chelidae > Mesoclemmys > Mesoclemmys tuberculata. The sequence goes on from ML675610.1 coordinate 70,680,763, forward strand.
TAATAATGGAGGATGCTAAAAACTCAAAATATTGGCTAATTGAAATGTGTACAAATGGCACTTAGGTGACATACAAGATAGACACTGGGGCACAAGTAAATGAAAAATGAAAAGTAAACTGAAATTGAGAGTTGTAAGGACCACATGAATGTACAAGAGTCATCTCTATGAATAATTATAATGGAGGAAAAATTCCAGTGTTGGGAGAGTGTATGCTGACACTTAATACAAAGGGAGAACAGTAAAACTTTTGTTTGTGGGGGTACACATAAGCAAGCAACTGGTGTTGGGCCTAATTACATGAGGTACTTGGTCTCTAAAGTGTCTGTGTGCTATAGAAAGATAGAAAACCAACTATGACAGAATTAATAGCATCATAGAAAGATGAATACATAGGAAAGGGGTATTTTCCAGTAACATACAAAATAGGTTAAGAGAAGATACAGAACCTGTGTCATATGCCATGTGAAATTTCCACAAATCTTAAGAAAGAGGTTAGTAGAACTGCATCACATGTCAGCAAATGCTGGTATTTGGGGAACAGAAGAACCAAGAGATTGAGTTCAATCCTTAGTAATGGTAGAGAAAAAGCAGGACTAGAGCTGTATATAGAGCCTAAGGAGCTGAATAAAACCATAAAAAGAGAATATGTCCCATTGCCCACAAGAAAGGAACTATTGTCTGAGATGGCAGGAGTCAAATTCTTCAGCAAATTAGATGGATTGGGAGGATTTTGGCAGATCTCCTTAGACACGGAGAGTTTGTAAATCTGCACTTTCAACACACAATTAATTTGGCATATACTGCTTCCTAAGACTCCCTGCGAGAATATGGTCAGCTCCAGAAATATTCCACCATACAAGGAGCCTAATGCAAAAGACTCTAGCAAGTGTGAAAGTGTATGTTGATGACCTAGTAATTTGGGGCAGCACTGCTATTGAACACCAAAAAAGCAATGGCTGAAAAAGAAGATCCATATTTAGTGCTACTCAGGTATAGAGCTGCACCGCTGTGCTGTGGAAAGTCACCAGCTGAACACCTCTAAAACAGATGAATAAATACTTGATAACCAGATATGGTTATCAACAAAGGATGACTAAGGAGTCTGTGATAGTGAGGAAAAGACAAATAAGACAAATATAATAAAGGAGCAGGACTTCTTCCACAGCTAAACACATAGCTGGTGAGTATTTGACAAGATGGGCACTAGCTAGTGAAAACTACACGGATGAAAGAGGAGTCCCCTTGCTCATACTCAGAGATCGCACCTGGTGTTCAGGTGTGTGGGGCACTCTACAATACCCACCTAAGCCATGCCTCGCTGTCAACACTGCTGTTTATACCTTTGGTAGGTGGGGGTGCAGTGTCCGTGCTCTACACGCTGCAGGAAGGATTGACATACCTTGAGAGACTGATGGTGACTTGTTTAAGTCTGTGTGTAAGCACCTGGAGGGCTGGGAAGTCGGTCTTTGCATTCGTTATAGTTTGTTCGTTTAATTTTAGTGCTTTAGTTCAGTCAGTAATTTAGAAAGCGATCTACAAAAGGGAAAATGGGCTATACAGGAAGTCCACAAGAAAGCACAGAGATACCACGCTCCCCATGCAATCATCATGCGGTCTTTGGGGTTGCCTCTGACACTTCCTGCTGTGGCAGCAACAAAGCAGCCCGGGACAGGGCAGTCGCATGCTGCAGCTACACAGAGCTGTAGGAAGTTTGCTACCTCATTGCCATACTTAGTTCTGTTCCTAAGAAAGGGTTTTTCTTAACACTAGTCTGCTTGTCAGTAAGATGCTGCACTCTCTCTTGCCTGTTCTAGTTGCAGTGCCCACCTCTGACCCTGGCCCCAACTGCTTTGGAAGGAAGAGAAAGGGAGAGGCCTGGCCCATAGGAAGTACTGCTGATCTCCATTTTTCCTCTTAATAGGCCTGGATAGGGGGACCCTGATCTTCACTCCTTTCCCCAGTTGACACAGAGAAGAACGAGCCCAGAGGAACCACGCACGCAGCAATTCAGTGGGAGGCACTGCAACTACTCCCTTATACTATTTGCTGCTGAACTGAGGCAGAACAAGTGAAGCTCCTCCTCCCTGCACCCTTGACTGTGTAACAGCAGCAGCTGCTCTCACTGCCTAGCAAGTGCAGCACTTGTTGCACATAGTCCAGTTGTTTTCCTCAACTATAGAGTTAGCAACTTACATAAAAACAAAGACGGTATCGGTGAGCCTCACCTGGGAAAGAGTCACGCTAGCTCTGGGTGACAAGGGCTTTGCAAGACTGACTTGTGTTGTGAGCAAGATTAAAAAACACCCCAGCTGGCACCAATAGCCCTACTGTATTCAGTAGTCTGTCCTTGTCTTAATTAGAAAGCTACATGTTCAGGGGTTTCTGTGTAATTTCATTCTTGATTAATTTTTTCAGGATGGTACGGACATTTAATTTTTCAAATTTGATATAAATCAGCATAGTGGTGCTGGCATTTTAAAATGTTACAAAGTGTTTTTTAAGTAATTATGTATATCTTATAGCAAAACCTGCAATATGTCAAGTAAACCTAATGCGGGGTTGAGTTATCTAATCTGTAAAATTCATTGTAGAAGACATTATATTTGAAAAACACATAAAATAAATGATACATTGTAGATCTTGTGTTGGGTTCCATAGCTGCTTAAATATTTTTGGAGATCTGCAAGGATATGTGGAAGGAAGAATTTTGCTTTTCAGGTTTTTGATTCAATATCAACTTCAGATATTAAAACAGGTGTTGGTGCGTGCTCTAAGCCTAGTGTCTTTTGGATAGTTAAACCAAAATGTTCTCAAACTACAAATGATACATTTTTAAAATATATTTTTGGTATGAACACTTAGTACATGTGTAAATATACAGGTGGGTGTAATAAACTGAATATATACGTACGTAAATGCAGATTAGGAGGCATTATGGTCTAGTGGTTCTAGCAGACGGGTGGCAGCGCTCTGGTGCTCCATTCCCAGGTCTGCTACCAGCTTACTGTGTGACTGCAGACAAATCACTTATCCTCACAGGGCTCTTGTGAGACTTAATTGTTTGTTTATTAAAAGACTTTCAGTTCCTCGGCTAAAGGTACTGGGTTTGATTCTGGAAAGTGCTGAACACTTTGGTTTGATCTGGCAAAGCACTTGACTGATCCAGCAAAGCACAGATTTTAAGAGGGCTTTGCACCTTTCGGAATCAAGCCCTATAAAACAGGGATGCATCCAGAATTGTCTTAAGGAGGAGGGCACATCCGGAAGGGGCCAAGTGGGACCTGGCTGGTCCGGATCTCTCTGGTAGAAGGGAAGGGGGAAGGGATCCTGGAAGGTCTGTCTCACCTGGGGCTGGTCCTTGGTGTTGGAAAAGTAGTGATTGACACTGACAGGGTGGAGCAGGGGCTGTTCCCCTCAGGTCCCCTGGCCCGGGCTCCCTGCTTGCCAGAACTCCAGGCCGCCATCTCCTCATGCTGCTTCTTCCACTGCTTCTGCTTCTGGGCCCACTCCAAAAGGAGAGATGATAGCTTGGTCAGGCCATTTATATGAATTTATAGTAGCATCTATGGAAAAGGGGGGTAGGAAGCTGGGCCTGGTATAAATGCAAACTGTTAGTAGTAATAATGGAGAACTTGGATTAAACAGAAAGTCCCTTCAGGTAGCAGAACTCCTATTGACCCAAGAGAACGCCACAGCTCTCAATAAACTGTTGTGTTCTATCAGGGAATAATCCATTCAAGCTGACATAAAAGAATATAATGGTTCCATCTGAGCTGTAATGGTCTGCCACGTTACATGTGATCCGTAGCTTGAAGACGATTTAAAATTGTAACTGTTTCCTTGACTGCCTTTGCAGCAATGTCTCCTAAGAAAGGCATGTTGGGCAAAGGACGCTCTGCTATAGGCAGACTAGGCACCTGCGTAGGGCATCAGTTTTGTGTGGGCACCAAATTGGTGGTGGCGGCACGGGATGAGGCTGGTGGGGCTACCCTGAAGGTTGGGGTGGCCATCATCTGGGGCTCTGTGGAGCAGGAAGCTGGGCTGCTGGAGAAGCGCTGTCACCCCTCCCCAGCTGCCACTTCAACACTGTGCCAGGAGGTGTTGCCGCTGCATGGGCTGCAAACCCGACGGTGTGGAGCTCATGCAGAAAGTTGCGGGGGTTGCTGGGGGCCAGGCAGGAGTGCAGGATGGTGGTGTGGCATGTTGGAGGATGGCAGAGGGTGCTGGCTTAGATGGGCTTGCGAGGAAGGTGAGGAGTGCAGGGGCCTGGAGGGAGACTGGTGATGCAAGGGCCAAGATATGGGCCTGGGCCAGGGGAGTTGGCTGTGGGGCTGGGCTGTGGATTCTGAGGTATGGACCCCCCCACACTCTATCCAGTGAGAAGAAGCCTGGTGCCCTCTGATAGCTTTGTGCTGGGTAAGGGATCCCCCCTGCCTATTGTCTGTGGATCCTACGGCCTGGGAGCTGGCACCCAGTGTTGGGCTGTTCCCATCTATCACTAAGGCCTAGTTCCAGGCCAGGGTCTGCCCCATCAACTTCCAACCTGGCTGTACAAGGTTCGGGGGTGGGTTGGCAGCAGTGGGGGAAAAACTTCTAAGGTGATAAGGTGGGGCAGCAGACTGAAGTTTTGCCTAAGGTAGCAGATTGCCTTGAGAGGCCTCTGCTGCTAAAGTGAAACAATCTCTCTCCACCCTCCCTCTTAAACCAGTTAAACAACCCTTTCCCACCCACCCCCCAGGCCAGGATTTCTCTTAAAATGTAAGGAAGTAGTCTAGTTAGATGGTCTTCCTTTTTTATATCCAGCTAGCCTAACCACTTACACTGATAATGATAAACAGATGCACCTCTTTGGTCTGTTAGCTCAAATGAAGCAAATGGGACAGGTGGAAAAGTCTACAAACATGGAAAATGAGGGGAACAGTGCCTCTGTGGCATGCTCTCCCTTGTCCCAGACATCACCATTCCTTCTAGTTCCTCCATTCAATCCGCGCTTGGTTGGTCCAAAGGAAGAATGGCTGCTCTCTGTAATGTCACCCCAATTCATAAACAGTTTTTAATCAGAAGATTGTTGTTAACTGATAGAACATACCAGCTTCCTGAGAGCTATTGCATTCTCTCAGTCATTTCTGGCATACAAGGATAAGTTAATGTAGAGCCAATATGTATGTGGCATTGCAATTGAACATTATAATGTTGAAATACACTCACAAATCATAACTTTAATGATATTGTACATCATTGTACATCATTGCCTACAAAAGAGAATGTAACACACTACAGACATTGCCACTCATCTCTTATTCATGGTAAATAAGTAAAGTAAGAAGCGCCACTTAATAAACAGGGTTATTTTTTAAGATGTAGCACCTTGGACAGATTTTTGCCTGTCTAAAGATCTTGGGGTGTAACTGAAGGGAGGGGCACAAGGCAGGTGTTTGCATCCCCTAATTGTGGGGCTGGTTCTGCAACTGGCCTTGCCACAGGAGTTAATTAGAGCTGCCTCAGAGATGCTCTAAACAACAATTGCACAAGGAGCAGTCTGCTAACCAAAGATTGCTGGGAGGTAGGTAGGGGTGGCGGGATGTAGTCCTGCTTTAGTTGCCCTGGCCACAGCCCGTTTAGGAGTGCTATAACAGCCTATGCCAGAGGATTCCTACTGCAGAGGAAAGTCCTCTGAAAAGCGCTGTATAAGTGCTAGGTATTACTGGCCAGCTAACCTAGCTTCAACTTAAGGGTGGCTGCCTAACTGACCTGAGAATGGTATCCCCTCAATGTGAAATGAGCTGGATGAAGGTGAAAATATAAAGAGAAATTCTTCCCCCAAGGAGAATTTGCCCCAGTTCAGCCACTGCAGGAGGTTACCCTCATAATCCCTGGAGTTACAAGAGAGCATAGGCAGCCTGAAAAGGTCTGCTTTAAATTGTGCCTCCTCTTCCAAGGCGGTGCCTATGTGTCTCTTGGAGGAGCAGCACACAATCTCACTTATAGTTCATATCTGGAAGGTTGGGTCTCTGCCTCATGATGGGAAGATGAGTAATGTAGATATGTTTCTTTCCAGTCTTTATAAACAGCATGCTTCTGACTCATAATGGAGGAACAGTACAATTTCTGGATAGTATACAGAGAAAGAGATAGAAAGATAGGATATTTTGTACCCTCTTGCCCTTTAAGTTTAAATTATCTTTCCTTTTTTACTGCCAGAATGCTCTGATATACTTATTGGGACTTTGGGAGACATCATAGAAAACTACATTTTAAAGATGGATGAAAGAGTATCCAAATGTGTGTTACAGATTTCACAATTTTTTAGTTATGTACAACTATAAAGCAGAATACAAACAAACCTTTCAAATTTAAATCATTCAGATAAATAGTTGATCTCATTAGCACCTGAAAAGACTTAAGAAAAAATGAATATGCTGCATTGGTAGTTTACAAAAGCCTTAAAAGTGGATGTTCAGCTACTTATGGTAGGACAGAGAATTTGTGATAATGACTTGAACATCATACTGTACCCTTCCCAGTCAAAGTCTATGTAGATTACACCAGATCATGTGGTAGCACCTCCTTCTTAGCTCTGATATCATTCTTTTCTATTGAGCTTTGGCTCATATGGACTCCAGAAAAACTTAACTGAGCTGGATTCTATTTTGTTAAAGCCTCCCTCATTGCGCTACCTTTTCCATGGCTCATATTTGATGGACATATCACAAAGTAAGAAAAATGAAGAAAATTAAAGAAAAAGTCCGGTAATTATGGAGAAATGAAATCACACGAGGATTTCCTGAATGATGAATGAATTGAGGTCTATGATACTTAAATATCCTGGTGATAGTTGCCTTAAAACTAATTTAGGTAGATAATCAACCATGCTGATTACGGCAAAGAGGCACTTGGGTGTTTTTTTTTTAACATAGGTTTTATGAATGTGCAATAATGTGGTTCATGATTTTGGACCAATCTGGAAATTTTTCCATCCAACTCCTTATCCTGGACATTCTTTTATTTTCACTTTTAATTCTAAAAATAAATGTCTTCTATACTTATAGGTTATTTTTAAAAATCATATTTTTAACAGTTGCACAGACAAACATATTCACAAAAAGTTTCATCTCAGTTAGAAAATACATGAGTGGCTTAATAAAATCAGCATAATATGAAGTGGCATAAATGAAACAGAGCCATTATCTTTTTTACTTGAAATGAATTATCTGACAGACTTTGTAAAACTAGCCAATAGAGTTGTGTACATTGTGTACTTTTCTGCCAATAATGCCTGTACTGTCTACCTCAAGTGATAGAGAGGGTTTGTCTCTTTAAGGGACTGTCTGTGGGAGAGATTTTTTTTTTCCTTTGCGTGAATTCTCTACTGGGTTTTCTTGTTTTGTGTGTTATGAGGGTGATGGTGAAAATGATGTAAATTAAGTGTGTGGAGTAGTACATTCTTCTGCTTTCTTTTGGTAATTCACTGCAGCTTTTTTCTCTTCCATCATCTCTCCAAGAGAACTAGGGGAAGGACAAATAGTCAAATGCATACTCCTGTGCAAATACATGTTGATGGTAGATAGGCTACTAATGACAGAAAACTGATTAGTCCTACCTTGCTTCAAGCATAGGTGAAGCAGGTTACAAATGAGAAATGTGTCTACACTACCGAGACACTGCTGGCATAATCCCCTCATCTAGATGCAGCTCGTATCTATGAAAAGGTTTTTCCATCAGTGTAGGAACACAACCTCCCTGAATGAAGTTAGCTACGTCGACGGAAGGGCTCCTACAGTGCCTTAGCAACGCCTATGTTGGCATAGCTACGTCATTTAGGGGAGTGACTTTTTTCACACCCCGACTGACAGGAACGTCAACTTAATTTTTAAATGTAGATGAAGCCTAAAACACAGGGAATAGGGTAAAAGAAACCCAGAAACCATAAATGAAAAGGCTAACTATGGAAATTCCAGTGCCGAGTTGACTAACGGAGCCTACTGTTTTGGGTTAAGACCTGAATGTTGTCATTTAGAGTCACTTCTATATGCTGCAGGATGGGCTTTGTTCATTTTGGTTCCTTTGCTCCTTGTTGGAAAGACGAGTGAATTCAATTTGCCTTTATCCTGACTTCTCTGGAGCACTCTGGTTCAGCTTGCCTCTTCCATCTCTTGTAAATTATTTTTAGTTTAATATTGTTCTAATAATTGAAGACACTAAATGATAACATTAAAAGCTCTTATCCTTCAGGGAGCCTTAAGATGCATTAACTCTTGTTGTCTCCTTTTCTGGCAATTTTCCCACTGGGTTTGGAGGACAGCCTGTCCCTTAGCTTTGCTCGGTTGCTCTGATTTCCTTCCCGCCCAATTCTGCAGAGCCTTAATTGCTTGGAACTATTCCGCATGGATCAGAGTTCACATTGCAGTCCTTGTCAGTACCCCAGCCCTAACTGGGAAAGCTAATGATCCAACCAGTGGACCAAATTCGGTGGTGAATTCTGATCACATGCCACTTGAGGCACATTGCGCATACGCTAAGAAGACAGGCTCCCAGAGTCAGTGTGAGTGTGCTGTATAAATGCTGCTGTCTCCTCTCTGGTCTGTTCACCTCTGTTGTCTTTCTCTATTCAGGGGAGCAATTGCCCTTTAGAACTTAAGTGTTGCAATAAACCACATTCAGCTGTATAAGTTTAAGATGTTCTTTAACTCAGTCTTCTGGCTTTTATGGTTTATATACTGTGTGGATTCTGAAAGGTTGTTTTCTAAACACTTTTCACACTGCATTTTAATGACCAAAGAATAAAAGCTTTTCAGAGACTGTTACTCACTAATGTTTTACTGTATTCACCATTAATAATCATAAAATAAAACCTAATTTGCATCAGGTCTTGATTTAGGTTTTACAAATGTAACCAGTAACCTGTGAAATGGCAGGTTATCTTTATGAAGCTCACATATTTGATCTGCTTAATGAAGGGTCACCGGCTATGGTATAGGTTCAGTGTGACAAAAGTATTCTTAAAAGAAAGGCGCTGGTGAATTAGTGTTAATAGGACATGAGAAAAAACTGCATGTGGTTGTTATCTATCCTGTTGTTATGAAGGAATGGGTTGATGCGTTTGTCTTTTGTCTGGTAGCAATAATTTGCAGAAGAGTGAAAGGATAGCAAAGAAGAATATGGTAACATTAAAAATGATGATGGTTTTTCCATTTGATTGTTTTTGTGAGGGGCATTGAATGGCAAGGTAAGGCCTTTAAGACATTGAACTGTGGTTTGTAGACCTAGTGTGCCACTTAAGCACTTTCTGTGACTAAACTGTTTTTTCTCTCATGTCCATGTTAAGCTGTGACACACTGTACTTTTTTCTACACACGTGGCAGGCTGTATTTCTATTCTCTGCCTTGACACACTTGCTGTCTGATCTCTCACTGCTCGTAACAGATATGGCAGTATCTCTATTGCAATATCCTGGGAGACCTTACTGAATTAAATTTAAGTATCTTTGGGGTCCATTGTATTAAATTAATGGTTCAGTATTGTGGCCTGGGATTGTACGCAAGCCCTCTGGGATGGGGGGAAGATGTGACTGATGTGAGACCTGGGGGTTCAAAGGGCTATACTGAACAATGTGTCAGACAAGAATGGATTCTTGGAACACAAAAGTATTAAGTGCTTTTCCTGGGGAATATCTAGTTGGAGGTAAATGCAAATTCCCCACCTCCAGTTATGTAAAACCCATCCTTTTGAAGCTATGCCCTGAGGAGTGGACCTGTCTGCTGATCACCTGTTACTTGAGGCCAAGATCAGCAGCTCAAGACGTATAAAGGGAAGACTGAAGTAGTTTTGGTGGTTCTGGTTCTGAATCTGAGCCAGTTATGAACATGTAACCAAGGGGAAAACCCAGCTGTGGGTTTTGAAGGACTGACACCTATCAGAGCTTTAAATGGAGCTGGACTGACCTCTGGTAAACTTTTTAGCAAGCTTGTGTGTTCTTTGATTATTTTAATATGTTTTCTCTGTAATGCTTTCACTTTCAAGAATAAATGTGCTTGCTTATAAAAAGCTGTGTAACAACTTATAACTTCAGGCAATTGCGCTGTTCACAACCTCTGGAGCGAAAGCAAAGCACAGACTCTAGCCTTTTAGGCAGTCTGGCTTGCTGGGAATATCACTGTATAGGAACTGTGTAGCTGGAAAGCTTTTGGTCAAGAGGGAGAGAGACGTGGGTCTCTGCCCAAGAGAGGTGACAGCTGAGGAGGTGGGAGCCTGGAATGGGTGCCCTTGGTGGACCACTGAGGGGAAATATAGGTGCAGTTGTCCTGAACTGTGGTAGCTCACACAGTGCTCTGTTTTACTTCTGACATCATATTAAGAGCTATTGTAAAGAGTTGCTAGAGGAAGCCATTGGCAGTGCTCAGCAAGAAATGTTATTGATCCTACAAAAACTCAGAAGCTATACTATATGTTCTTGAGTGCCATATACTTTCATGTTATCCATTCACTATTCATGTATGCACAGATATAGAGCACTATCTATTTAACACTTTGTTGTTTTCTGTGTTCTGGTAAGCTATTGAATTCTCCTGTATTTTGTCCCAAACCAGTTAGTTAATTTGGTAGTAAGGAAGGAAAAAGCAGATACTACATCTCATAGCATAGCTATATGGGTCTGTAGCAGGTGTGTCAGCTAAGCATTATTATAAACTCCTCTGTTTGTAAACTCTGGGGAACTGATTTAGAATGGTTTAGTGTCACCGCATAATCATCTTTTTATGGTCTTATCCAAATTATTAATACCTGGAAAAACAGTGCCCTTGTTACCAAACTAGACTAACTCCTCCATTTAGAGAAGCATCCATTTCTTACTATATTTTCATTGTTAGCCAATTTTTAACTCTCAATCTGAGTTTAGCCCTTAGCTTGGGGTTATTGGTTTCTCTTACTATTCTCACGCAAAGCTTTTTGAAACTGCATCCTCTTTTCATTCCACTTTTGGTGTCTCTGTTCAGGGTTTTACATCATATCCATCACTGTGGTGTACGTGTGTTAGGTAAATCTTTCAAAGATTCTAATGGGCTAGGGTGGCTTGACTTTACCTTTTTATATATTTGCTTGTTTGTTTCAAATTTGAAGCCTCTAACCTTTTAACTCTAGGCACTTAGAGAGTTAGACCAGGCATATAAGCCACGCTGCATACTCCTCAAGTTTCTGCTTATTTAAGTGTTCTCTTTCTTAGTTACACTTTGATTCAATTTTCTGAATACTGAGGTGTTACTCATAATGAGTCTATAAATTATCCTGTGCTCTGTTTTGAAGGGGGGGGGGGGTTTGAGGCATTTCCTTGTAATCATTTTGAATCTCTGGGCATAGTTGCTTTTAAAAAAAATTATCTTCAATATATTTCTCTTTAGTGCTATTGTTTCACTCTTTTGATTCCTTCTGAACTCTAAAATAAATACAAATGAATAAATTATCTGATTAATTTAGCCTTTTTCCTTATTTCTCACAAACTGATCATGATTCCTACAAAAGTGTTTTAAGTATTCACTAGACAGTTGTTGTGAACAAATTTCAGCATCTGAATTGTTCATGATGTCTTCACTCTTTGCTATTATTTATTGAATTAATATTGAATTGTATTGGATTGTCCCCCTCTGCCATAACACCTAGTATTCTTTTTGTTCTTTGATTGCATGACTGAAACTTTAAATGTCAGAATAATTAACAAAAGAAAAATGGACATAATGAGTATCACACTTCCAATGTGAATAGTCTCTTAGGCTTTCCAGGATCTATGAATATTTCCTTGATTAAAATTGCCAGTAATCCAAATCCTCATGACCAATGATTTCTATGACCCCATGAATAACAGCAGTACAAATTCACCACATTTATTCACAAACATATTTGTGAATCATTTTTGTATTGTATTATTCAATGTGCTATAATTTGATGAGCTGCAATAAATACCTTCTGATCCCCTAGTGATATATTCCTCTTTATTTTCTCAAGTTGCTTTATCATTTGTTTTTCTGAAGTCCTTACACAAACTATTGACTTCTTCTGTGCCTATAAAGGCTGAAGGATTGGACACTAGCTACGTCTTCTCTGCAGTGTTAACTTAGGTGATCGGCACCCACGTGTCGAGCAGCCACACTACAAAGCCATATGCGAGTTACTGTGTCCTTAGTGGTACTGTGCTCACCCATGTGTGCTGCTGATTCGTTGAGTTGCAGTAAGATGAGCTGCTTTAGGATTCTTTCCCAGTTAGTTGTGATTTGTCCTTCTGGGGACATGGGAGAATTGTGGAAGAGGTACTGGAGGAGTACCTGCATCCTCCCTTCAAAGCAGGCAAGTTACCTGCCTGAGTGAAAGTGGCACCTGGGCTTTATCCTATAGCCCCACCCAGGCCAGCTAGCCTGGATTAAAAGCACCACGAAACTCAGGTGAGGGGATTTGTCTGTGTATGGCAAAGGGGGTTGGGGACAATACCTGAGTAAGAGTTGAGTTAATTCTGTGGTGAAGTCATATCCAGAGAGGGCTGGATTCTCTCTTTTGTCCTATATCTGCTTAGCACAAAGTGGGGGTTGGGAGATGGAGGCATCAGGGAGAAAATTATGGCTACCTGATCAGTGGCTGGTCTTTGTCAGTCTAAGGTCAGCTCTAATTTATGCCCAGCAGTGTGTTGTCATTTAAGGGATACTGTTGAGGATTGGTCTAACATAATTCCAATCAACTCTCTTCTTGTCCCTGACACACCACTTATGTTGAAGGAAGGAGTGGTTGAAACAGGATCTGGATCTAAAGATTCCCTGCTGCTAGGAGACTTCTCAGTTGGCCAGTTACAGTTAGAATCTGGGCCTTTGTGTCTCCTGAGCAACACAAAGGAGTCAGATCAGAAATAAGAATCTGGCTGTTAATTGTTCTTGAGACCCTCCTACACTTATGATCATGATTACCCACAATTCCTGCTGATTAAGCTGGAAACATGCAGATAGTTTACAGGGCTGTTGCTTAAATGTTTCGGAGGTAAAAATCAGGGCTGGAAGAAAGTGCTGTATCTCATCTACCTTGCAGATGGTGTTGGAGAGGCACTTGTTTCCCATTTGATGATCACAGGGTGAGAACTCAAACTTGCCAAAGCACTGAATATTGTTCATTCTCTATGATAGACCAAGATAATTTGGGAGAAAATGTTTTTTGAGGGAAATTCCACATTTGGGAAAAGAAAAAGATACACATGTCTGACACTTTTATGTCTTTCTTTTAAACGATGGCCATTTTGAAGCTACTCAGAATTTTCAAATGTTAAAGTATTTCTTGTGAAGATGTTTTACCAAGCAGAGCCCCAGGTAAGGTGGGCAGAGTTGCAAGATAAATAGAATATGTCCGATGGCATTTTAACCCGGGGATATTGACACATACGTACGCATTTGTGTGTGCAGATATAAAATATGTGTATTCAGTATTTTCCTAATAGATTTGTTTGTGCTCTTTTCAGGACAGAAAACCAGTAAAAAGGCATGTACTTGGATAGCAAAGATGATGACACAATCTCTAGAAAACTAGAGATGGAGCTGACTCGGACACCCTCTCCACACCATGCTAGTTTGCATGAAAAGGTGGCAGCTGAACCAATTGCCAGTAACTTCAACGAGCTGCAGCTGTTAAAGGAGTTTCATGGAATAGTGGCTGTTCAGGGACAGCCGCAAATACCCTATCAAAATGGAGCAATAGGGCAGGATTGCTGTGTTCCCCTTGGGAAAAATTTCAGCCCACTCGCCATGCAGGGGAGGTAAGAGCGGGAACAAACTGAATCAGTTTCTTTTATTAAAAGTTGTTTTTATTCCCTTACAGGGTCAATAAAATATATTTTATTTACCATCTTTCTATAAAGGATGGAGTGAGAAGCTTAGTAGGAATTTATAGCAGTCTTAATTGCCTGGAGATGGTGACTGCCTCAGCAGGTTCCTGAACAAATGTAAGCTTTTACAGCTGCTCTGCATCGATTTTGCTATATTTTCCAAATCTGAGACCTGGATTTTCTTTATCACTTTGTGTGTTTTGCGATAGAGTTGTTTAACTGACAGAGAGAAAACATCTTTGTTTTGATTAAATGAATAAGCTGCATCATTGCTGCTGAGGTCAATGGACATAAAAAGACACTAGTACTGCAGTCTTGTGAGTAAGCACAACATAATATCATACATGATTATTTAGGGTCAGATTACTTGAGGTCATGAGAACCTGCTAGGAGATGTTCCCTACGCGCTCATTGCAGCCAGTGTAGCTGGATCAGCCCCCAGAAGTGTGCAATTCCAAATTTATGTTTAAAGTGGGGACTCCAAAATATTTCAAGTGGCTGTATTAAACTCTCTCCCTCCCTCTCACCATTTTCATTTTGCTGAATAGTTTTGACTCCGGAATGTAGCAATCTCTGAGCTTCTAAAAACCAATTATGTAGTAAAATACGACCTGAAATAAATAGAACAAGCAGCCCAGTGTGAGTAGGGGTGGAAATGAAAGACATTTAGAACTGTTGTTGAGAAACTTCTGTGGTTCTGAGGATTCTTGGTGTCTATTTCATACATTTTTAAGGCTAAAAGGGACCATTGTGCTAATCTAGACTGGCATTCTGCTTAACACAAGTCACAAACTTTCAATATTTCGTTCAACCTAAAATGTAATGTTTCATTTAGATTGAGCATTTTTAAATGTTTTTAATTTTAAATAATTGCAGAAAATTTCAAAACAAAAACTTTTGAACTGAAAGTTTAATTGTGAAAATGTTGAAGTGAAACTTTTAGACTTCTTTGGTACCTTTTTTTTTTTGACATGAACAATTCAGTAAAACTGACATGAATCCATGAAATGTGCCAAAAAATGTGCTCTATTGGATGACATAAAAATATGCGCTCATCTGAAGACCTTTTTTTTTTTTTTTTAAATATTCTGTTTCCTGTTTGTTCTTTGGGCCTTTATATGGTTGTGGGGAAGAAGTTAAGTTAGGGAGTTCAGTGGATCATACTTTGTCTACCCAGTCTGTATGCATTTTATACTAAAATACTACAAAATAGCCTTCAGAGGGAAATGTGAAACTCTTTAACAATTGAAAACAACAATAATAATAAAAATCAACTCCTACTCCTTTTATATTCTT
Source organism: Mesoclemmys tuberculata (assembly GCA_007922155.1). Classification (NCBI taxonomy): domain Eukaryota; kingdom Metazoa; phylum Chordata; order Testudines; family Chelidae; genus Mesoclemmys; species Mesoclemmys tuberculata. The sequence goes on from ML675610.1 coordinate 70,695,908, forward strand.
CTTCTGAGTGTTTAAGGAATTATACAAAATGCTAAGGGCTTTGAAAACAGAGTCAAATTACGTAAAAGCTCCTTAATTTTGAGTGCAGCAGAAATTATTCTTGTCAACTCAAGATGTGCTTTTTCAGGAACAAGATGACAGTAAGTGGAATGTGAGAAAAAAGGCAGGGTTGTCTTGGGGAGCCAAAGACAGATCCTTTGAAAGTCCTTGTATGTGTCGGTATTTAATGGTGCTGGTAAATATTGTGAAATTGAAAACAACATATGACATAGATATTAGAGATGAAAAAGACTTGTTAGATCACTTAGTTCACCTTTCTGCAAATGCAAGATATAGCTCTAGGTCTTGCGATAACAACCATTTCCCGATTAAGTAAAATGTAGTTACTATGAGTAATCTAGGGATAAATGTGCAATTTCCATGTCATCACCATATCATGTTATAGTGAATTATGTACTCCTAGAAATTCTCAGCTGATCTATCCCTTTCTTTCCCCCACTCAAACACAATTTCCGAGTTCTATGTATAAATGCTTTTGACATAATAAATTAATCTTGTAGCATTTTGATCTCCCACTTTTTATCGTGGATTTTGTCCAGTCTTCTGCTAGCAAATATCTGCATCGAACAAGTGATGCTTTCAGTTGAAATATTTGAAATAATAGGACATTCAGGCCTTCGTTTTGCCATCACTTACACTTGTGCTTAACTTTCCTCCTCTGAGTAGATCCACTGAAATAAATGGGACTACTTCCCATAGTAAAATTAAACATGAGAGTAAGTCTTTGCAGGGTTAGAGCAATTCCTATGTAATGAAAATTTCATATCTAATGTTATTTATTGTGATGCTTACAGATGAAGAATACTACTGAGGAAACAAACAAACAAAAACAGTCCTAGTCACCAGAAAGAATCCATTCATTTGATATGTCTATGTAATGTTTTTTAATGTATCTATTTAAATTAAATTGGTTAATTATCTTTCAAGGATAATATTCTTAAGGTGTCTGTTCAAATGTATGCTGAAGCAAGCTGTTTCAATGCAGCTATTTAACAGGATTCAGGATTTATTTCAGTCAATATAATTAATTTTAAGAAATTATTCTTAAATTAACTGGCCAATTTTGTTTCTAGGAGGTAGTTGTTGATGAGTCCTCCTTTACATTTACCCCTCATCGCTGCAGTGGTGTTTGAGAAGAGTGAGGAACTGGTGATAATGTTGGTGTCTCCGTTGGTATCTGTGGCCTGTTTTTGTTGTCGTCTTGTTGGTGGATCCTGGCACAGCAATGCCAAAACACAGAGGGTGTTTTGCCTCCAGTTCAGGTTCCACAGGCTCATGCTTGTTCAAGGGTTTGGGACCAGTTGTCAAGTCTTCATTAGATTTGTCCCTTTAGTCTGAGTTGCCATTTACCTATCAAATGCTCTGACTTCCTCTGTGTTAGGCCTGGTCTATACTTACCTGGAAATTCAGCGGCAGTCGACGGGAGTTATGCCTGCTACGCAGAGTAGCTTGTATAACTCCCATCAACTGCTGTACTTCTGTTCTGCACGGTGTCTTCACTGCATTGCATCACCTGAGGAGGTGGTTATACTAGGACGACTTCCTGATTGATTGAGTGGGTCTGCACTGACCGCTCGATCGATCTGACGGTGGTGACTTTGCCACCATCAGTGTAGACATACCCTGATGTCCCATCTGACTCCATTGTTTCCCTCTTCCTCACCTCATTTGACCTACAGCCCTGGATCAACCAGCATGGTGACTCATTGGACCTTGTGTTTCCCAAGCACTGCTCCCACTTAGATTATTCATTCAATATGTTCTCCTTTCTGATCCCAATTTTATTTCCATCAGTATTGGCCATACCCCCCTGCCTACACAATTGGGTCATTTAGAACTCCAAGTTATCAACCTTTTTGACTTTTTTTTTGGCAACTCTCGGAACCCTCCTTTCCTTTTTTTCTCCATGCCATCATAGGCTACACCTTCATTTCCTCTCTCTCCTCCCCCCCCTTAACTCTTTCATTCCTCTCTCTTGCTGCTCTGTCCAGATCCCCAATTCTGGATCAAAGCTCACATTTGCTTCCTGTGTTGCTTAGTGTTTCTGGACAAAATCTAATGACTGCACAGTTTTCCTCTTTGTTCTTTCCTCTATTGAAGGGGAGGCAGAGCACAGAATTTCCTGCCCAGCAGCTCTTCAGTGTTAAATTCAGCTCATTTGACTCCTAAGTGTCTGTCTCCTTGCCATGGAGGACAATGAATACGTTGACATTCCAGCTCTGCTGATAATCCCTTCCATGTGGAGAGGAGTGAGGAACTGGCGTTGGTTCTAGTGCCTCTGTTGGTACCTGTGGGCTGTTTGTTGTCTTCTTGTTGCTGGATCCTAGCATGGCTACGTCCTTTATTACTCTGCCTCAGACTTTGGCACCAGAGCCTCTTCCAGGAAAAGCTAAACCTTGGTTCCTGAAACCCTGGTTTCTTTTTGCTACCATTGGTAATGGACCTAAGAATCCATGCCAGGGATCCCCACCAGTCACAGTAGTTTTATCAATTCTCGTTCAGGAAAAAAGTGATGTAGAAAGGACTGGTGTCAGTCAGTTAGCCCCATTGACTTCAGTGGAGCTACGCTCATTTACAGGAGCTGAGGGATCTGACTCTTGATATTACAGAAGAGCCAGGTTTTTTCCTTCTAGTAACAGAATGGGAGTCCAGTGCTGACCCTTCTAATATCCTTCACAGAAACCATCTCCTTTCCAAGCCTTGCATTCTGAATAACCGATCATCCACAAGTGGGCATAAAAAGTAGACCTAATTATGGATTTCTGGTTCCAGTGCAACTAGTTCAAATTCCCCCTTTGTCCATCTGCCAATATTTCTCCAAAGTCATGATGATTGTGTCAGCATGTGCCGTCAGTTACCACATGGTAACATCCATAGGTATATGATACAGGATTTAAAAAAAAAATTGGGATACAAAAACCTCACGCTCCAGGTCATAAACCCAATGACTAATTGAAAGGGTTAGGAGGAAATTTTCATTATGGACAATTTTATAACTTTGCACTTCTGAGCTTCTTGTACATTTCTCTGAAGCATCTGGTATTTTTCACTTTCAGAAACAGTATACTGGGCTTCATTAAATTGAACAGAGGTCTGATCTGGTATAATATTTCGTATGTTCTTAAGACCTGTGGGATGTATCTCACTGATTCAATATTTATCAGTGCATACTTTTGTTGTAATATGCAGTGCTGTTGAAATGTAAATGTACTGTAAACACATGACTTTGCTTTTAAGATACTCTGCTAATACAAATTAATATGTTAATAGCTTAGTCAATTTACTTCCTTGAATTCCACTGAATTCTGCCCTCATATATTCAGGCACATCTCCTATTGGAGTCAAGTTGCAAGCACATATCTGAGGGCAAAATTTAGCCTTCAGTTGCATGACATTGCAAAAAATAAACACTGTAAAGTCTAGAGGCCAGATTTGCTGATTGATATACTCTGACTGCTTTGCACTGCTTTGGCAATGTGAAGCAGCTAAAAAATCCATCTTATTGAGTGGGGAATCTAACACAGTGTGTTGGAATCACTGTCCAAGCTGCCACCGGTGGATAGCACTAGATCCACTACTAGCTCCTCTCCAGGTGCCTCTGCTAAGAAGAAAGTGTTAGCTCTGGCCATAAAAAGAGGCATTTCAATAGCATGAAAGGCAGAGTAGGCAGTGTGGGCCAGGCTACCTTCACAGGGGAAGGGCTAAAGATTTTCTGTTTTTGTACATGAAAGCTGAAATTCTTTTTTACATTTCTAAACTTGGGAGGCAGAAGAGGAGACCTACAGCTGTGACTTTATTAGGCCCAAAAGGCCAACTCTGAATTAATCAGAAGGAAAACACAGACTGAAGTGTACTAGGCATGTCAATTCTCTTTGAGATAGCCTTCAGACCTGAGTCTGAAAAGCTCATG